>ML996202.1:0-114027 GCA_010093805.1 Polyplosphaeria fusca
GCTGTGCTGATGTGTGTGATGTGGACTTGTGTTGGGGGGGGGGGGGGGGGGGGGGGGGGGGGGGGGGGGGGGGGGGAGGGATGTGTGATATGATTGAATGAGTAGGGCAGATGAATAATTTCTATTAACGTATAATAAATCCAGATACCAATCTCGTCCTCTTTTCCCTAAACATCCACATCCTCCTATGAAATCAAGATTGCGCAAGTTCAGATTGAACATCACGTGATTAAGCCATTTTTACCTCTCGTCCACCAATCCTTCATTACCTCCCTCGCCCACCTTAACACCCTGACTCTCGTATAAATCTTAAACGCACCACCCTCCCTCACTCGCCCGCCCAACCGCGCATGCACGATTACACCACCGCAAACCCTAGTTCCTTGCAACCGAACAGATGTGTCACTAGTACATAGTATCACTTAAGCGGAGGGGAAGGGCAAACATGGATCAGTCGCTTGGGGAATATGGCTTGGTTTGAGGAGTTGAGAGGGCGATGAGAGGGAAGGGGTTTTATTAGATGTTGCTGTCGGTGGTGGATATGAGGGGAAGTTGGAGAATTGGTGACTATGAAATGAGGTAGATGTAGTGGTTAGGGAACCGGCTTCGAAAGGGGTTGTGAGTAGTTTTTTTTTCTGGGTGCGTAAATTGAATCCAATGTGGATGCACCTCGCGTAACGTATACCATGAGAAGTGCTTCTCTTGTTAATCCTGCCTCTTTGTGCATGGTCAGCGGATACGGTACATCCACACTCGCGCGTAGGGAGGATGTGTAATCTATCTAAAAATGCAAAACTTTTGCGTGAGTTCTTTTCCTTCTCTTTTGGCTGTTATTATATAGCCTCAGGCTAGTTACCATCTTTTTGAGCTGCGGCGGATAAAAAATCCTAATTTGGCAAGTCGGACGACTGCCTGAAGAGAGTCAGACTGTGTGGAGCAACAATTCCGGTTTATTTGCTAGGAGTCTAGACTTTCGTAAGTGACATTCAAATAAGTACGAAGCAACGGGAGAAAGTCAATATACTTGGGGGTGCTCAGAGCCGAGAAGCAAGTTTTACACTCACCTAAAATCACATCCTCATCTGATTCCACATCCTCCTCTAATTTAGCATATTCATCTGAATCCACATCATCAGCTGGGTAGATATGTCCATATGATTCCCAAGGTTGACCTATCGCATGAAAGAGACTTCTTGTATAATAGTCCCCAAACTCTTCGCTCGATACGAATCCATGGAAGGCCGCAAGGAGTTCTGGCGCCCCATTCAGAAGCTTCTCGACTTTAATGGTGACCTGGCCCAACCCTACACGCGGATGGCTTCGCATAGCTCTTAAAAATTGTTTGTAGTCGCGAGGCCGAGATGCAAGATGTACCTAATTTAATTTCTTAGTATTATCCTCGATCGTAGAGTTAGGCGGTGGGCATCGATCGTACCTTGACCTTGTCGACGAAGACCTGGGTCGCATCGTACCCGAGACTGTGGTAGATCCTTGCTTCCGCGCACAAAGCTAGAGTTTCAATCTCGCGGAGGCAAAGTTTCTGTGTGGGTGTCCGAATCATAGGCTCATTAATGTCAGCGTCATGGCAATCCTGAATCTCATATCCTTGGGGTAGAAATTTTTTGAATCCTCCAATCAAGCCCTTCTGCTCTGCGAAGAGTCTTGACACACATGCCATGGTCTCCATGGTGTTCATTATACCGTTCTTGAAAGCCTCCATAATATCTAGAAATCTACAGTACGCCTCCGGGGTTGCGTGAAACTTGGCCTTGATCTCGTCTAGATAAGATAAGGAATCCTGTTGGCGAGGCGTGTTAATGCACATTGAGTGGATATGGTGGTTGTTCTTACATCTAACCTAGTATCATCCTGCCTTCCGGATACTGCCATAGAATCGGGGGCAGCGGAGAGCTCAAGTTCGACAGACTTCGTAGCCCCTTCAGGAGAAATCTGTACATGAATCTGTCGGTAGAGTTCGATATCTTCCTCGACATTCAAGGGAGGTTCACGGCGAGGACTGGTGTTCATATCGATATCTAGTGCCCTTGCAGGTCCCACTCGCATGGCTGTTGCCGCTTGAAGTAGTATCTCGAGATTCGTAAGTTGCGACCAACGACCACAAGTTCGACACGTGCGGCCGCCATTCAAAATCTCGACGCTGTTGGTGGAAGCCTGACAAGTTGGAAATGGGCAATGGCCGGGTTTTGTTGCAAGATTCTCAATGACAAAGGACATGGAAAGATGATCGTCTTGCTTGACAGCGTGTTGCCATGACCGTTCTTGCAGTAGTCTGCCATCGCGGGCATTCATGATCAAAAATTGTCCTTTGTCAACGCGAAGCTCTCCAGGCTTGTCCATAAATATTACTTTGAGAAGTGTTGAGAAGGTCGTCCATTGCTGACAAAGCTGAAAGGGTAATGCCATGGTCTCTCCCAATCCGGTTGTAAACTGCACAGTGGGGAGGAGAACTCGAGCGGGGAGGTTATGACTGATCTGTTGAAGCAGAGTTCGTATACTGCCGAAGAGTTCCAAAAGCTTTGACGTGGATATTCGCATCTCCGCCGAGAACTTAACGCAAAGTTGTAGCGTCTTTTGGAGCTGCTCGGCAATTTGACGTACGTGCAGAACTCCTGATGTCACCAGAGATAGTACTTCAGTCACAATGGCGAGAATAGAACTTTCCTGTCTTTGGCTATGGGCCGTGTTCATCTGGATATCCCTCATAGAAGCCTTTTGCGCTTCAAGCTCTTGCTGGGTTCTCTCTGCCTGTCTTCCCAAATCATCAAGGAGGGAATGTTGGTTGTCGAGCTGTTTGGTGATTTTCTGAGTTTGTTTCAGTGTATAATCGAAATGATTATCGATATTTTCAAGAAGCCGCCGTTGGTTGAGGATCTTGTCTTCTAAAGTAGACGCGTGGCGGTCCCGGTCCTTTTCCGCAATGGATATTGAAGCCACGGCTTGGGTCATCAACAGAAGATTGATTGTTGCAACATGGCTCGCTAATGTCAACCTCAGCTACTTCACATCGTCCTTAAACATGATTCTAAATTGCATCCTACGTGGGAGCCCTTTCCATTTGTTATCCGCAGCGTTGAACGCCCCCAAGCGACTCTCAAACTTGGAAATCTTAGCTAGAAAGTCTTGGAGAGGTTTTTGACAGGCAAGAGCTGTGGATCGAATTGACGTTAGCTGGAAGAGCTCATGTTTGGCGGGTTTGAGTGTCTGAAGCTTGTTCAGAGCGCGTCCGAGAGCTTCAAGCTCAATCATGAGGGACTGGAACTCGGGCGCTGCTTCATGGTTCTGTTCGATACTTTAGCTCTGTCATTTGAGTTGGGGATGGAAACGAAAATATCATTAAGGGTATGGGGGTGTTGAGTAGCCTCCCCTTCCTTCGTACATACCTCGCCGAGCTCTACCGCGACTTGTTGGATGAGCTTTCCAACCGCGAGAAAGTCGCCAAGGGAGAACCCGAATGGGACCGCCATATACTATAAGCCGTGCAAACCATGGACGTTGATTTCTGAGTGCTTTGGAAACTCGAGGAAGCTTGGCGATGCGGGGCGTGGGCAAGGCAGCCTCGAAGCCATCAGCTGCACTAGTCTGACGTAAGGCACTTGCTATTGGGTAGATCGGAGAGCCCGCGACCAAGACATCGAGTGATTGAGTTAGCAAGGGAAGGACAGGAGGATGTTGGGATTGGTGTGTCCGGGGAGAGAAGAATTGGGATTGATTTTCAGGAACATTTGGGGAGCAAGTTGTCAACTGCAATGCGCGTGCTTGCTTTCTTACTGTTTGAAGACATACTAGTCTATACCTATAGCTAGCAACCTAGCATCCTTCAAGTCCATCTCCATATATCCCTACCCCTCGTTCCTTCCCCCTTTCAATACAACACCCCCTTCGTACTCATAACCTCCCCCTCCCTCCCCGCCATCTTACTCGTCGCAATCCTCACCGCCACCGCCAACGCCTTAAACGCGCTCTCCGCCCTATGATGATCATTCTCGCCCCTCAAGCAATCCACATGCAACGTGACCCCCGCCGCCTGCGCAAAGCTCTGCAGGCAATGCGGCAGCATCTCGCAACTCAGGTCCCCAATCTTCTCGCGCCGCAGCCCGAGGTTTATGACTGCGTACGGCCGGTTCGAGAGATCGATTACCGCGCGCGAGAGCGCTTCGTCGAGGGGTGCGTAGGCGCTGCCGAAGCGTGTTAGGCCGGTGGAGGTGGAGAGCGTGGTGCGCAGGGCGGTGCCGAGGGCGAGGAAGGTGTCTTCGGAGGTGTGGTGGTCGTCGACTTGCTATCGTCAGGAGGATGAGCGGAGAGTGAGGGGGGAGGACGGACTGTGTAGGTCCCCTTTGCAACGTATGCGTAGACTCCAGCCTGCGTGTTTGGCCAGCGCGTGGATCATGTGGTCGAGGAAGCCGATGCCCGTATCTATTTGTATTGTTTGCGATTTTGTGTTTTGGGTTGCGTGGGCTTTTGCGTCGCCATTTGTGGAAGCGGATGCGGCATCTTTGTCGATGGCGTCCCAGAAGGAAGAGGACTCGAAGGGTTCGAGTTCGCCGCCGTCAATGTTGAGCGAGATCTGGATCTTGGTTTCGTTGGTGTCGCGGTTGATGGTGGTGCTGCGGGGCATTGTGGCGGGTTTGGGGCGGTCAAATGAGGGAAATTGAGGGAATGGGGAATAAATCTAGTGGATATGCGATGGCGATGTCGGACGCGCAGCAAAAAGTTCAAAGAGCGAATGCGAGGTGGGATGGATGCATGTGCAAGTGACGTGGGGTAGCCTTGGCAGGGCCTGCTCGTCTAGCCGGAAACTCTAAATTTTTTATATTCGGCGCCATCGCTGATGTGACCCACCAAACCCGAGACCAAGATCAACTCGCTCTTCCACTTGCTACGAAGATAGGAAAGCGATATGCCGGGCCAGCAACAGCTCCAAGACATAGACATGCGTGACGACACGCCACTCACTGGAATATCGGCGTATGACAACGAGGGCTACAACGCCACCGATGAAAAAGAGCGCGTGCGAGTTGTATGTGCAGATTATTGCTGGCTAGGAACTCGCTGACGATATCAGCTCGCGGGCGCGACTGAGACAGCCGCCTCTTTTCAGTTTGACGGCGAGGACCATACGCTTGGAAATGCGCTGCGATACATGATCATGAAGAAGTATAGCACTCAAAACTTTTTTTCACAGCGACTGAAGCTCACATTTGCAGTCCCGATGTCGAGTTCTGCGGCTATTCGATCCCGCATCCCTCAGAAGACAAGATGAATCTACGCATTCAGACCTATGGTGAGTTGGTGCCCTTCCAAAGTGCACGTGAGCTGATGGCCCCAGACAATGTGTCCGTATACGATGTGCTGGAGAAAGGCCTGAATGATCTGATGGAAATGTGCGATGTCGTCATGGACAAGTTCACCATTGCAAGAGAGGACTTCCAGGCTGCCATGCAGCAAGAGGCATGATCCTCTGCTCTTCAAGTCACGGGCGGCGTTGCATTGCAGGCGTTATGGAAGAAAAGGCTGGTGGCGCACGAGCAAGGAAATAGTATTGTAGCTATGTACATATATTTTCTTTATCAAATGGGGGATCTAGTTGCGGCCCTGCCGACCAGTTAGGTCTGTATCGTAGACGGGTGAGTAGGTAGCGTACCTCCAAAAAGCCCTCGATGAAGTTGCTCGGCAGCCGGGCCTTCGGATCTTCCTCTGCACGGAAGTATTTAAGAATGTGTGTGAGCTGTTTCCAATAATTCAGTGTCTCCTATCGGCCGTGTGTTAGTCTTCTGCCGGCCATTGTCGCTAGTGTACGCGGGGGATGCGAGGTTTAGAGGCGGGTCGTACCTGGAACTCCTGGTGGCTGTTGAACAGCAACATGTCGATCGTCCGCAGCTGGTTGACATAGCGATGCCGTTCGAACTCTTGCCGGATCTTGGTTCGTAGCGTTGAGACGGGGAGGTTGAGCTCGTACATCTGCTGGATCTCGGGCGCCTGTCGCATGCTCGTCAGCTTTCCACGTCCGCCGGAAACGTCTTTTCCTCTATTATTCCCCATGTCTACATCTTGTCGGAGTCTCCGCAGGGCACGTACAGATCTCACCCAGTCTCGGTAGCTGTGTATAACCCTCCTCTTCGCATCGCTCCAGTTGATCGCTGCGCACCCGTCAGCCTCCGCCACCGACTCAATTGAAGTACAAGAGCTTACAGGAGCGCGTCCTCTGCGCAAGGTACGTGGGATTGATCACCATGGTGTCGTGCGGAGCTCGTGGCGTGTACTCTGACGATGGAGCTCGGGTGGGTTGCTCTCGCGTCGGCGGTCCCTCGCGCCAAGACCGAGCTCCCGCTTATGTAACAAATTTTATAGCGGCAGCGGCGACTCACCAAGCAAAGTACATACATTCAACTTCCTCTTGCCACCGACCACTTCTCCCTCTCCCGACCTGACTACACCGCCGACCTCCCCCAAGTCCTCCGACCCTCGCTTCCAAAATGCCCCCCGTCCGCACCCAAGGCGGCAAAAAGAAGCCCCCACCAGAAGGCTTCGAAGACATCGAAGACACGCTCCTCGAATTCCAAACCCGCATGCGCGACGCCGAAAAAGCGCCCCACGAAGGGAAAAAGAAATATGAAACCACCTGGCCCATTTTCCAAATCGTGCATCAACGTACGTCTCACCCTCTTTCCCCCCTCCCACGCTCTTTTCTAACAGCATACTTAGGCTCCCGCTACATCTACGACCTCTACTACACCAAAGAAGCCATCAGCAAGCCTCTCTACGACTACCTCCTCAAAAACAAATACGCGGACGCGATGCTGATAGCGAAATGGAAGAAGACGGGGTACGAGAAGTTGTGCTGTGTGAGGTGTATTCAGACGCAGGAGACGAACTTCAGGAGCACGTGTATTTGTCGCGTGCCGAAGAAGCAGTTAAAGGAGAGTGAGGAGATCGAGTGTGTGAACTGTGGGTGTAGGGGGTGTTCTAGTGGGGATTGAGGGAGTGAGCTGAAGAGATACCCGGAGTTATGGGCATAAAATGGGCGTTTCGGGATCGGGCATAGGGCGTCTATGGGTCGAATATGGATATATTTCTTGTGCAATTGAACATGGCTGTGCTTTCTTTTAGCATGGTGAAGCACATGGGCTCGCTTCACTATGCGAGGCATAGAAATAATACCACGCAGTTCATTTCTACAAGCCTTGAACGCTTTTATGTCATGTATCCCTCCATAACCCATGCCAGTGATAAATCACCAACCCAGCCCTCTACATCGTACCCAACCCACGTGCGAGATGATTGACGCTCGTACCAAACAACAAAAGTCCTCTACGTGAACGTACCATACATTCACATCAAAGCAACCAGGCGATCTCATTCAGTATCAAACTCGTCATGAAGTGGCAAAAGAAATCCATTTCACACTATGACATCCCACACGAGCTATGAAAGATCATCTCATCACCACATCACAGATCAATCCCGTGCGCACCCAGCCTCGCACCACCACCCTAGCCATAGTCCTCATTACAAACGCATACTAAGCCAAAGAAACCGCACAAACGCCATAAACATCCATATACACAAGCAGCACACATATATGTACTTGTGAAGCATATACCCACCTCCTTCCATTGGCCCGCCCCTAACGCCTCGCCCGACCAGAAAAAGCACAGAGGTCAGGGAATCAAGACGCTATCAAAGGGCCAGCCAGATCCAGTCATGGGTATCATTCTTTCGTGACATTCGTTAGAGTGAGATCAAATTCATCTCGCGCCAAGGCGAGGATAGTAGATTCAGAGAGCAAAGGGGTAATTGTTTCGAAGGGGAGATATGCAACGGCGGGTCCAAGGTCAGGAAGAATAGATGGTAGCATGGCCGGGAAGAGATGTTGTAGAGTGTGTGAGAGTAGGGGAGATGTTGTCATCTAGAAGCGCACTGTCGAGCTCCTGGTCAGACTAGGTCGCGAAGGAGCAGGACCCTTGGGCGCGCTCTTCTGCGGAGATCCGTTCGGTGCGACTGAGGCGCGTGCACCAATCTTCTGGAATCCTTGGAGAATGTCAAAGCCAGGCTCAGACTCGTCGCTGTGCAACAGGTGGAAGATGTCGTCATCCTGATTCTCCTGTGGAATGCCGAACGACTGGGGTGGTGTCAGGCCTGAGTGACCTGCCTCCGCCTTGGGAAGCGAGAAGTCAGGGAGAGGCGTCGATGTAGGTGCCTTCATGGGAGACTCCATTTTGGCGGGAGAAAAGGATGGAATGTTGAGAAAGTTGGACTTCCAGTTGGGTGTTGGCGATGCAATGTTCGACTTCATGCCAGTGATGTCAGCAAGAATGCCTGTCGAAGTGGCTGCGCGTTCGAGACGGGGGCGCTTGGCCGACCGCTTCAGAGGCGACTCTTGATAGTCAAAGTCACCAAAGATATCGAATGTGTTTTCAAAGTTCTCGCCGAGGAGATTGAAGTTCTCCTGATCCGGAATGGTGACGGCTGGGCTCCAATTCTGCGTGTTCAAGAACGACGTGTCGACCCACACCTGCATGCTCTTGTCGGGAGATCCACCGACAAGCTCGCGCATGCGATTGCGGTGGTTGCGTAGATTGGTATTGGGCGACGCCGACGCCGGGGGCAGCGATGGCTTCTTGAAGATGACGGCTGGAGTGAGAGGACCGCTTCGCCTGTCGGCCTGTCGAAAAGGTGACGACATGAGTTGAGACTTGCCATACGGTCGCGACTTGCTAGGCGAATCGTAAGACGATCCGCGGATGCGGGCAATCTCTTCCTCGGCACGTCCACGCTTGATGCTAGGTCGGTCAAGGTCAGCCTCGGAAGTGAGCAGAGGACCGAGCGGGTTGCCTTTGATGGCAGACGACTCGATGGAGGAGTAGTACCCGCTGTCACCAAGACCGTTGAACTTGCGCTTTCGCCCACCTGACCTGCTAGAGGGAAGTCGGGATGCACGCGGTGGAGTGTTTTCGCGGAGAGAGCGGGCCACGGGAGCTGGGGGCGAGGACTGAATGTCAGCAGGTGGAGGAGACGAGGCCATCTGGCGTGGCGGCGGCATGCTACGGTCCGGCTCCTGGCCATCGTGAGCAGCTGGATCTGAGCAGGGGATCGTGGCGTCCGACGACAGCTCAGTCTCTTCTGGAAATTTGCTCGAATCGATGCTCTTGACAACGTTTAGGGGCGGTGGGAAACTAGCAGACTGTGACGTGGAGGGGCGTGCCATGTCGCTGGGATACGAGACGAACCCATCCGGATTAGTGGTACGACGACTGGCCTTGACCCTGTAGTACTTTGAATATGCTTCGGGATCAATAACCCAGTAATGACCTTTGCCAGGGTCATCCTTGGGCCGCTCTTGCTTGTAAAAGTCTTTGCAAAGGCTCAGGTTGTGTCGAATGCTGTTCTGCCATCCGGATTCCTGCGAGTTGCGATAGAAGGCATAGTTGTCCTGGAGCCACTTGTAGATCTGGGCGAGGGTCAATTGGCGGTTGGGTGCTCGCAGAATGGCCATGCCGATGAGCTGCGCGTAGCTGGGGCTCGGTTTCTGGCCGTCGTCCTCCACTGGTGGCATCTGGTCGGGTTCCGGAATGGGGCCAACATCCTCGATCCTGGTGTCCTTGACCTTTTGCTTCTTGCTCCGGTCTCGTAGGGGAGCTGCATCCATCAGACTGCGCTTCTTCTCGTGCTTAGCTGGTGGTGCTGGGATGGGCGGGTCCGGCAGGTTGGGCAGGGAATGGTCATTGTAGATGGCGAAGCTGTTCTCCTTGTCGATGTTGGATGCGAAACTGGTGAACAGCGGGCGGTTGCCGTTCATCGCCTGTGTCTGCCTCGAGACGGGCCGCAGCGTCTTCTTCACGAGCGAGTCTGTTCGGAAGCTCTGAAGCTGTGGAGGAGGGAGGGACAACGTGTTGATGCCTTTCTCGGCAAGGGCGCTCGGCGGTGGTGAGCTCGAGACGTGTCGAGACTTTCGTGGCGACGGCGCGTTCCCCAAGGTCTGTGGAGGCTGCAACAGGGTGTGGTGGTCGTCAGACACGTCCGTTATCGATCCGAAGGCGTCCAGGAGGTGTGAGTCGCAGGTGGCTATCTCGTGGTGGTCGGTGGAGGTGACGGGATCCTGAAAAATCTGCAAGGGCGGCTGTCGACGCGTTGTAGCCATGTCGTACACGGCTCACAAGGCCAGCGACGACCTGCTATGTACTCGGCGGGCGCTATGACGCGTAAAATCGCGTGAAGATTGTCGCGATGGGTGGGTGAGGGCGAGTGGGCGCGGTCGGGGATGGCTTTGTTGTCGGAGATTGCGATGACGACAAGCTTGGGGAAGTGTATATGAAGAGTAAGGTTGATGGCAGTAGAGACGTCGAAATGCTGTGAAATCGATGATCGATGGAGTTCTGGAGGACAGAGTCAGAAAGGAGGGCATTTGGGCGTGGGCTGCCTGCCTACCCGTGCGGAGAATAGGTGATGCAGCGATGCACTCGCTTGGTCGGCGCTAAGGGCAACGGCGACGGTGGACGTTCCGGTGAGGCTGGCTGCGGGTGCGGGAGTGATGGGCAGGCGGCAGAGAATCGAATAGGTATGTAAAGGGATTGAGAGAGGGCGTTGAAGAGAAAGAACGGTCGGGTCGAAGAGAAGAGGGCGGCAGGCCGGTGGGAGGTGAGGAGCTGGACGAGGCAGGCACAGAACTTGGAACGCGGCGGCCTGGGGTGGGGAACGAGCAACGGCGCTAGCCTTCGTTTGCCGCGCCAAGAGCAAGGGAGAGCATTGGCCAATCAGCGGCCCCGCCCTCGGACGCGTCGTGCATCTGTCGACATCTGTTCGCGTCACCTCGAGGGCTCTTCCTCGCTCTTCCTGGCGCCGCCCTCGGCCTAGCCAGCTGTTCCAGCCTGTGCCACACTGCGGCTCCCCTTTCCACGGCTCACAGTTTCTGCTTTTCCTCGCCCAGACGCCGTTGGACGTCGCAGAAACGCGCCCACAGCTGCTCTCGACGGGCGGTAAACAAGGCGCCCGCCCGCGTCGAATCGCACTGAAGGTGAGACGACAGCTGCTGCCATGGCCTGAGTGGTTCCCAAAACACCACGGAGCGACCACGCACAGCCTATCCTATCGATAGGACCGCTGGAACTCCGACAAGGCTCCAAGGCTCGACGCGGATCATCCTGGTCGTGCAAATCAGCTCCACCAACCAAGCCGCACCACGCCATTGCCGCTTATCATAGCCTCAGGACATCGGATCTCCCGGGCGATGCATGACCTTTGCGTTTTTCGGCAGTTTACGCGTCGTGATCGATTTTCGACTCTGCCCATGCCGTCGGCTCTCTCATCTCTCCCATGAGGTCTGTCCAAGGTCCCACACTTGGCTGACAGCCGTCAACCTCACGCGGCCATGGCGAAGAGAACCCTCACGTCATGCCGATGCGAGGGGCAGTGTATGTCGCTACCATTCTGTTCCCGATCCTAGCGCCCCGCCGAACCGTGGTTGCTGCGAAGCCTCTACTCCACACGTGTTCGAGGTTTCCGTCAGCCCGTGTTCGTCCCAGGTTCCCTCGGCGTCTGAAAGGTACCAGTCCTACGCCTCGTCCGTGGGAACGCATATCGGGCCAGGCTTACATTACACTGCTGCAAAGCTAAGGTAAGGCACGAACTGCTCGTGCAAGGTTCTGCGCTACTGAACCATTGGAAAATTTGCCTCGAGAGCATATGCCACAAGGGAACATCTGCCACTAGCAATCGGGAGGGTGTTTGTCCGATATTGCAACAGCGACATCGCTTTGGGGGGCGAGCCTGGAACGTCCCGTACGAAGTGGCTGAAAGCCACATCTCGGCCGAGGATATTCGGTTTCTGCTCAGCTCTCATCGCAAGCAAGGGATCGAATGCGGCTGAACAGTTCTGCTGGCACTGTCAATCGTTACCTTCTCTTCCTTTTCTACGTCCTATAATTGATTTCGCAATGAGGTCTGAAACAGTGTCCTTTTAATGATTTTCATCTTTTTCTAGAGCACAACATAATTTGAATATCTCTTCCATTTCATCTTGTGTCAACTTTCATTTTCATTCATGTATCCCTTGGACAATGATTCTTGCTGCAAATTCTTCCAAGAAAGCCCTTCGTATTTGCGTTGGAAGGGAGGGTACGACGGGTTTCTGATTCGACCACACGGGCTACCGATGGGTCGAAGACAGTCTCGAAGACACCAAGAGTCGCGGCTGAGATTTGGTTCTGGAAGTTCATTTACACTCATGTTACCGTGGCCTTGGATCTCGAACGACTCGCCTTGTAATGTGGTGAGTCGAGGAGACACTGAACAGCGAGTGCTAGAAGCACTCGTTAATCTAATGTACATCAACACCAACGATTCATCTTGAGACCTGCCACATTCACTCCACACCTTGGTGACTTGGTTTTAGTATGTTCGTATCTGAAGCTATACCACCGCACCCATTCGCCCAAGGAAGCATCTGGTGGCAAAGTCTCCAATATCGAGTCTCAGAGTTCATCTTCGTTGCACTGAGTCTTGAATTCCGTGCCGTCTGCGAGCAGTTGATCACTAGTAGCTCGAATATATATACCATTTAAATGCTCAGCACTCTTCATCGAGCAGCACACATTCGCTTCAATTCGCTTCAATCCGCTTTCAGCAATTCGTTCAGTCCTCACCATGCTTCTTCCCAGCGTTCTCGCCGCCCTTCTGGCAGCGTCCCCTGCCCTTGCCCAGACCAGCACCATCTCCATTTGCTTCACTGCATTGGGTTTTAGCCCAGCCAAGACCTCTATCCGCACCCTCTATGAATTCTTCCCCTATACGACCACTGCGTATGTCAACGTTACCACTCAATCCACGGTAACAGTGACCCCTGATGCCACTACTTTCACCGACATTGCAGTCACTACAACCACCATTTCGACGACTACCACGTTCACACCTTCTCCAATTACTATCCCAACTCCTGCAAGATTCGCACCTCTACTCCAGGTTGCTCAGACCCCAGTCGTCACAGACGATACTCCCATCTTCAGCCTCCCGACTATCACGCCCACAGGAGGCCTCCCCTCCGTCCGCTTCGCCCGCCACCTCAACGACCCCATCGACGGACCACAGGAGCTCCAGAAACGCCAGACGCCGGCGAACAACACCGCGGGCTACTACGTCGATGAGAACGGCAACCCATCAGGTCTTCGCCGCACCTATCCTCGCCGCGTCCGCTGCAACGTGAGCATCTTCGTGACGACAACCAGCACCAGCACCATCACAGCCTCCCCTGCCACCGTCACAGCACCCCAGGTCACAGCTACGCTCCTCACAACCCGCACCGTCAGCACGACCACCACCATCATCCAGTCGCTCCTCCCCAAAACCATTTACGCCGCCTGCGCCGCAAACAACGTCGTCAACCACATCACCGACCGCGACGGGCACGAGATTGTACTGAACGAAGTCGTGTACCGCCCACGCGAGGGCTTCCCGCTCGCAAACGAGCTCCGCAGCACGCCGGACACGGCCATCGAGTGCTGTGTCGCGTGCCAGAAGGCCGTAAGCCCCCTTCTCCCCCCAACTTTCTCAGATTGCTAACGCACCGCAGCCCAACTGCGCCGGCTCCTTCTACTTTGCCCACCTCAAGCAATGCCACCTGCGCTTCACAACCGTGGCGCCAACGGCCAACTACACTGGGCCAGCTGTGTGTGATAAAGGATCTGGTACGTTGTTCTTGGGAACGATCTTTGGGCAGAGGAATCATCCGAAGGAGTATGCGCTGACGTTTAGCAATGGGCCGTGTGGGAGGTATGGGTGGAGTGCGAGGAGCCATGATCATAGCGGGCATAAGGGAAGGGGGGTGGGGATGTGAGAGAGATGAGATGATATGGGAAAGGGTAAAGGGATAAAGGAAAGCGGACCCATGTCGCTCTTTTGGATATCTGGGTAGTGGTGGATAAGTGCGGTTTGTTGTTCGGTATTCAGCGACTATAAAATCTTCGATGGGACGGTTGGTGCGTGCTTTAAGAAAATAGTGATTGAAATGTTACACCGATATACTTGATGCAAAGGTTTCGTTTTTTCCAGCGTTTTGAGGCCTTGTTGTGAACAGACTGTCGAGCTAACTTACATCAAGGAGTGAACGTGCTATATTCAATAAAGTACCTTCCGCCATCGATTGGAGACAAGACACATTCTATTGGGTAGCGGTGTAGTCTTATAACCAATTTCATCTGATTGTCTCGTGTAGAGACATAGAATTCATACAATGCGTGAATATGAGATTAGTTGAATAAAATCGTTCGTTTTTTTTACGATGGTGGAGGGGCAGAGGTAATGCCCTCCAATTCATTGGCTTGGCGGAGGCCCGAGCTTCCGAGCGACTTCCCGTGCGGAACCCACGAGCTCCACCCATCTCCCGCACCCCCGCCCCTGTGTCGTCGGTTGCACGCAATCATGCTCTCCGGCATTCTCATCTTTAACCAGAAAGGCGAGAATCTCATCTTTCGCGCCTTTCGCAATGACTGCCGCCCGCGCCTTGCCGACGTCTTCCGCATCCAAGTAATATCCAACGCCCAAGTTCGATCGCCCATTCTCACCCTCGGCTCGACCACCTTCAGCCATGTAAAGCACGAAAATATATATCTGGTGGCAGTGACAAAGAGCAATGCCAACGCCGCCTTGGTCTTTGAATTTCTCTATCGGTTGGTGGGCTTGGGCAAGGCATATTTCGCAAAGTTCGACGAGGAGGCAGTGAAGAACAATTTTGTGCTCGTCTACGAGCTGCTGGACGGTACGCCGCAGAGAGGCTCCGATTGGTGCAGAGGACATTGCATGCTGATATGCTGGGACAGAGATCCTCGACTTTGGCTACCCACAGAACACCGAGACGGACACGCTGAAGATGTACATTACAACGGAGGGCGTAAAATCGGAAAGGGCCATGGTGCGAATCAGCTGTGTCTCTGCAATGGCTGATGTGTGACTGACCCCACGCAGGAGGACTCGTCCAAGATCACAATGCAGGCCACGGGCGCCCTCTCATGGCGGCGAGCCGACATCAAGTACCGCAAGAACGAAGCATTCGTCGACGTCATCGAAGATGTCAACCTTCTCATGTCAGCCGCCGGCACCGTTCTGCGCGCCGATGTCAACGGACAGATTGTCATGCGAGCATACCTCTCTGGCACCCCAGAATGCAAGTTTGGCCTGAATGACCGACTGACACTAGGCGAGGACAACCTGCAGCAGCCGAGCGGGAACAGGGCAGGGGCAAAAGCAACAAGGGCTGCTGCCGGGAGTGTGACGCTGGAGGACTGCCAGTTCCACCAGTGTGTCAAGCTTGGCAAATTCGACACTGATAGAATCATCTCCTTCATCCCGCCAGATGGCGAATTTGAGTTGATGCGGTACCGCGCCACCGAGAACGTCAATCTTCCTTTCAAAGTCCACGCCATCGTCAACGAAATCGGCAAGACCAAAGTCGAGTACAGCATTGCTATTCGCGCAAACTACGGCTCCAAGCTCTTTGCCACCAACGTCGTCGTCCGGATACCCACCCCTCTCAATACCGCCCGCATTACAGAGAGGACGAGTCAAGGCAAGGCAAAATACGAGCCAGAGCACAATAACATTGTGTGGAAGATCCCTCGCTTCACCGGCCAGAGCGAGTATGTGCTCAGCGCAGAGGCGAGTCTAACGAGCATGACCAATCAGAAAGCCTGGAGCCGGCCGCCGCTCAGCCTGAGCTTCTCGCTGCTCATGTTCACGAGCTCAGGCTTGCTGGTGCGCTATTTGAAGGTGTTTGAGAAGAGCAATTACAGCAGTGTCAAGTGGGTGCGGTACATGACGAGGGCTGGCAATTACGAAATTCGCTTTTGAGCAAGGATTATGACACGCATTCCTGGCGTTGAGCGGCATATAGGATATACCAAATTCAATTTGTCGCGATGGACCTCGCGCTGGACCGTTCCAGCAGAAGAAAGAATCCTGTGGACCTCGCTGCGCGTGCCGCAATCAACTGCATCTGCCGCTTTCTATTGAAGATCGTCCCATGATAGCGCTAGGAGCGCTCCAGGTGGTAGACCTAAGCCTCTGCAACCCTTAATCACCATGCGGAAGCTAGCAGAACTACCGCCCCAACGTCGGGTGGGTTTTGCAAAGTTCCGCTCAGACGAGCCAGCCGCTATACCTCACTCTTCAACACTTGTTCAGTGCTTCAGCTGACGCAGCCAGCCTTTGCAATGTCTCGTTTCACAGTCCGAAGCTCTCCAGGCCTCACTGCACGCTCCTCAACCTTCATCGTACCTCTGACCACAAATCCTCTCCCGTCGATCCGCAAAGTCTTCATAGAGGTCCAACCAAATGTCTCTGCTCATACAGTCCGGTCCCTGCGTACTATCCGTACACTTCGGCACCATGTCTTCGACAATCTCCTCACTCGCCCTCAACCACGGCTTCGGCCGCGGCCAATCAGAAAAGTGCACAAACCTCGCCTCCTCCAACGCTCTCATTGGATCCCAAGCCTCATCGCTCCCCAAATATGCCTTGTGGTCGTCTCCTCGAAACTCCCCACTCAGCAAAGTGTACCCCCTATGCGGTATCACCGTACAAGAATCATTATACAGCGCATTCAGTATATCCATATCGAACCCCGAATCCTCTTTCTCCCGCATCACCGCCTCCACGCGCCCCCACTCCTCCCTCGACGGCGTCACAACCAACATTTGGCTCGACAAGAACAACTGCTCCATCCAGTACGCACGCGGCATGGCAATCGGCGCAGCAGGCAAGAAAAACAGCTCATCCATCGCCTACCCCCTTCTGTCAGCCCCATGGATAGAGTCGGGTGGACGACGTACCTTCCGCACCGTCGCGTCCGAATCCAGCACCACAACGCGTTTGTACGCCGTCTGATTGAACGCGAGCAGTTTCGTGAAACTATCCTCCCACGTCGGTTCGCCGCGCACGAAGGTCTGCACGGTGATCGGTTGTAGCGTGACGCCGTATGCGTCTCGTGCTCGCGCGAGCAGCTTGCTTTGGTAGGGGGATGTACTTCCGTTGTCGGTGGGGACGATCCAGCCTTGTGGGTAGAGCATCAAGCGGTCGGCTTTTGCTCCCACGCGGTCCAGCGCTTCGAAGATCATGAGGGAGTTGCAGAGGTAGCTGCGGTTCGTCACGTACTGGACGTATGCGAAATTGGACCAGCGGATTTGGGATGGGAGGGGTCCGGTGCGGTGCGGGAGGTGCGAGGGCAGGAGAGAGGAGAGGTTTGGTGAGCGGAAAGAGAAGTAGGTAGAGAAGAAGATGAGGGTGGAGAGGAAGGCGAGGGGTAGGCTTCGAGATGGGATGCGCATGCTGGAGGGTTGAATGCAATGAAGAGTCCTGGAGCGCTACGGAAAGGAGAGGAGAGACTGTTGGTACATGAGAATCGGATGGGAGGGCGAAGGGGGTTGAAGGAGGTGGATATCTGGATTGCTTGAACATAGACATGGTGTTTGCCCTCGCGATCCACCTCGATCCTCACAGACACAGTCATCTCATATCCCCCGTGCACACATCGTCTCATCAGCTGGTCAGTGGCATGGTAAGAAGAAGTTTGAGGTGTAGCCGCCAGTACAATGAGCACACTCCTACTTTCTTCACACACTACACTTCGATACACTACCCGTCAACACTACCCCTGTATACTTCTCCTCGCCGCTGTTGGGAAAGTTCAATGACTGTTGTATATTTGATCCAGAAATTAGAGAGTGTTTGGGAATAAGACTACAAATCCCATGTCAACGCTGAGTCTGACTCCATCGCTCCTCGCACCCCAAATCGTATATCCTCGCACCTCTCTCTCGTACCTCGCACGCAACACTCGTTTAGAAAATTAGCTATAATTACGTGTCTGATTGGAGTTTTGATTTAGCGCATGCAAAAAGCAAAATTTTACATCGTAATTTGTTATAATACCACCTCGCACGCACTCTCGCGCAAAAGCCAAAACAAGAGATGTCGGCCACTGCACGGGCGATGAGCGTGCAGCGAAGATGATAGGGGTGAGAAGAATCCATCCAGTAACGCACAAATTAAAAGCATCATCTAAAACTAATACTGATATAACGTATCATAAGTTTTGTGAGAAGAAAATAGATTTATAGATGAAATTAAAGATGCAAGGAAACGCAGGGGCGGGATTAAGTTGGAGTGGAAGTTGGGGTTTGGATGTGAGTAGAATCGTGTGACATGTCTGTGCACATAATCTTAGGTAATAGAAGGGTGAATTTTTTGGATATATTTAGTGAGTAATTTGACTCGTTGCTAGGATTTTGGCACGAGTGCGAAACCGGGATACTATTGGCGATGTGATGTCATGCTTGATGGGGAAGAAGTGCCAATGCACGGGAGTACAGGGCTTTCCAAGCGTATAATAAAGATGCCCTCTACGGCTTAGATATGGGCTCTTCTCAGATAGCATCGCGTCGAAGAAAAGACGCAGCAAATTTCTACAGCAATCCACACAGAATCAATCCATCTCACACTTCCCCGGCCCCTTCAAGGCATGCTCCCTGACCACGGCCCCATGGCCCCTCTCCCCCAACATCGGTTTCCTTAGCACAGGCCCATGAGGTCCCTGTCCATAAGTCCCATCCTCGTGCTTCTCACCATCCTGCTCATTCTTCTCACCAACATCCTCCCACCTCCTCGCCCAGTCCTGCGCCTTCCCCCCAACAGCCCCCAACTCCGCCTCCCCCTCTCCCCCATCAACCCACCTCTCCACCACCCGCACCACCTCTCCATCTCCCTCCCCTTCTCTTTCCCTCCTCCATTCCTCATACACCCCCCACCACCACCCATGCGTCACTCCATCCCATCCTTTATACCCCGCCCTCCCCTCCCCATCCACCCTCCTCGCCCACGGCTTATCCACAATATAATGTAGCACCCTCACCTCTCCATCCTCCCAAACATTCCCATGCCAATACCGCCACGTCTTCAACGCATTCACTTCCCAGCCCAAACTCCCCCACCTCCCTCTCAAAACCATATTTAAAAAGTCTTGGTCTGGGAACTGCATAGCACTCAACACATCCGCTGGCGTGGACGCGAATGTATCCATGACAAGTGCCGCGAGCGTTGTGCTCGGCGCAAACACCATAACCCCCGAATTGAACGCCCCTAGCGTAGCGTGCGACGCATCAACCGCCGCTGGCCCAGAGCCGCGGGTTAGGCGCGTGAAAGCGCAGTTCTGTGGTGTCCAGCAGTCGGGGGCCCAGGCATCGCCGTCGAGATTGCAGACGCAGATGTGGGTTGCCATGAGCAGCGTCGACGACGCGGAGAGCTTTTCCTGAACTTCGACGGAGAAGACGGTCGGGCTGGGGTTGCGCAGGATGAGCGTGTCGGCGTCGAGGAAGCAGAGGTGGGAGAAGGGGGTGTCGGTTAGGGTGAAGACGCATAGTTTGGTCCATGTGTCTGTGAAGCGTTCGGCGACGCTGCCGGATTTATCGTGGCTGTTTTCGGCGGGAGCGGGGGACAGGGGTGAGACAGGACGGAGAATCAGGTTCGTGTGGGGGGACTCGGATTCGAGGGCGCGGATTGCTGGGGGGCCGAGCGTTGAGGGGGTGTAGATGATGATGAGGGGTGTTGAGGGGGAGTGTTTGTGTAGGGAGTATGCGAGGATGATGGCGCCGGCGAGGTAGGATGGTCTCGTCAATAGCGTTACGTATGCGTATCTGGATTGCTGTTCTGACATGTTGAACGTGTTTTTGGAGGGTTGATGAAGGTGATAAAAAGGTACAAAGGCAATCAAAAGCGTGGTGTAAGAGTGATCAACTGATCTGCTGCGAGGAAGCCATGTATACGTACGTAGCCTCCCGATTGGATGAGTTGATCAGGATGTTGAAATTTATTAGGTGGGATGACTTCACCGTGGAACTTGGAATTATCAGAGTATGAGATGAATTGAAAGGTGAAGTGAGAAGAAAGGGAAAATAATCCAATGAGCGCCGCAAGACACTCATGTTGACCGTAAATTGACGTCTGGCGCACCCGCCGCGGAATGTATCCTGACGTCATGAAGCATCGCGAGATCACATGGTGTCGCGACGGCGCATCGTACTGCCTGTCAATTAAACGGCCCGCCTCTCAGTTGAATATTCGTCGTTCTGGACCAGGAGACCAACTACAAATGCAGCAGTCAGCCATCATAAAAACAACATTAAACATACTATTCATCCAGTCCAGCCTCGCGGGTATCTTCATCAAAGGCCCCGGATCCATCCCATCATTCTAATCCAAATGTATCGTACAATGAACGTCGTGTATCCAAACCTGCTTCTTCCGCCCTCCATATCTCCTATTTCACCCCATCCTCCTTCGCCAACGCCTTCCCCCACGCACTCTCAAACCCCCCATCCGGCTCCACCAAGCTCTGCCTCACCGACTGCGTCGTGCTCTCGGTTGGCTGCGTGCCTCCAAAATAACTCGTCCTCTGGCTCTGCAGCTCGCTCTCGGTAGGGATCTCCACACCGCCAGCCTCCGGGGCCTCGAACTCGAAATTGCTGCTGTAGACTACGGCTGCAAAGGCTTCTAGGTCATTTACGCTTTCGACAGCTGCAGCATAGTCGTTGTTTGCCCCGCTGCCGATGGCGTGGGCCTGGCGGCAGAAGACGGCGAGACTGCTTGCTACCTTGGCCTTTGCGTCGGCGCCCACGATTTCCTGTACTCGGGCGGGAGTTGCGCTGGTCGGGGGAATCTTGTACGCCTGCTGGCTGATCTTGGTATCGATGAGATGCGAGAATGCGGCGTCGAGGAGGAGCGTCAGAACGTGGGTGAAGGAGGGTGAGTCGATGAGGTCTGAAGTCTCGTCTATGAGGCGACGGAGCGAGGGGGATGGTGTGGATGTGGAGGACTCAGCCATGCCAGACTCGTGGAGGACGTAGGATTCTTGATCGGGGGGTGGGAGAAGGTGGGGCAGCCATTTCTTTTGCCTGGGGCGCGTTAGTACGGCAAGACAGCGACACGGGACAGTACAAACCTTCTAAGCTCATCTGTGGCGCCCTCGACCTTCTTCCGCACTTCGAGCGTCAGTTCAGAAAGCTTCTCGAGGGTGATTTCCTCCCTGGGATTCAGGCTTCCAAAGACCTCCTTGACGGCCGTCGTGACCTTGCGCATGAGGTCGATGCAGCCGCGGTGCAGCAGCCACCAACTCAGCGAGAGATATCTCCGGTTGGTCTCAAAATCATTGCCGTAAGCGTGTTCGAAGTTGTCGTCATCGTGATTCTCGAGGCTAATCTTGGAGGCCTCTGTGGGCGGGGAGGCCAGGGAGACGACGCTCGCGAGGTAATTTCTTCGGCCAAGGAGGTTGAGCTGGATGCGTGTGAGGAGGGTGAGGAGGGAGAGAGTGTATAGCAGCGTAAAGGCTCTCGAAATGGCTGTTTCTGTCAGCTTGGCCGATGACGCCAGTGATGATGCCACTCACAGCCTATCTTCATTTCGTTCCACAGCTGTGCCTTGCTCTTCTTGGGTTTGTCACTGATCAGCGGCTTCTCCAGCTCTTGCCCTTCCCCGCTTCCACTCTCCGTGTCTGCAATCTGGCTTGCGTGCACATAGCCCTCGCTCTGGAAGCTCGTTAAGCTCTTGCCGTCATCGTCCGTGGCTCCGTCTGTGACGCTGGGCGCCGCCGAACTCGCAATCTCAGACGGACCCACGCTTCTCGCCACCTTCTGGGCCTTTTGCTTCTGCAGCT
Source organism: Polyplosphaeria fusca (assembly GCA_010093805.1). Lineage (NCBI taxonomy): Eukaryota > Fungi > Ascomycota > Dothideomycetes > Pleosporales > Tetraplosphaeriaceae > Polyplosphaeria > Polyplosphaeria fusca. The sequence goes on from ML996202.1 coordinate 21,710, forward strand.
CTTCTAGCACCTGCTCGACTGGTAACGCCTCGATGATGTTCTCGGTAGCGGTGGGGAGGATGGCGAGGACCGTGTAGCTACAGTCTTCCTGATTCTGCTCGAAGCGGCGGCGGAGGCTGTTGGATCAATTAGCTACCAATGCTGGCTGCGGCAAGAAGCACTCGTACTTCTCTTTTGCTATCCGCTCGTCGCTCATGCGCTGCCGCGCCTCGGACAGCTTCCCCAGCACATACTGTCCCGCGAAATATCCCGCGCCCAAGACGCCGGCGCCGATGGCAAAGTTGGTGCGATTGCGCCGAATCCACCGTCGGGTGGAGGCAATCATATCTTCCAAAGATGGCAAAGAAAGTCGATTGAGTGCGAATTCAAGTCGGTTCAAGAATACCGAGCGGGAGGCTGGGGTGAGTTGTCCGCCAAGTGACTAATCCGAATTGAGATAGCCGAGGTAAGTACCGGTTTGGGAAACAGTTGAGCACATCAAGCACAACTAGACAAGGACATCCATCAAGCATATCAAGCGCATGAGATAAATCCGAGAGATTGAATAGTGAGGTCAGGATGCCCATTCATCCGACGTGAAGTAAGCCCATAGCTTGTGACACCCTATTTGCACCATGAAAAGCCACACCGTTCTGAACGCCAGCCCCATTGCGTCCATCTAGCTCCATCCCACTTCATTCCAGCACGCACTTACAAATCCAGCAAGTTTGGAATAACGGTAGCCTGGAACGGAGCAGCGCCGCCATTGAGCTTGTGTGAACCCGTAGAAGACTCGCCGTTCACAGCACCACCCAGATTGCCAGCCTCTTTAGCCACGTCAATAAGCCCAGCAATCTGCGGACCGAGATTGAACGGGTTCTCTGGGTGCGAGTGGTCGAAGAGGAAGGCCATCTCCGGAGAGTCGACCCTCAGCTCGCCGTTGCGCAGGGCCGTCATCTTCTGCGTCGACTTGAGCCCTGCTACGTACCCGACCTTGAAGGCGTTGCTCTTGACCTTGTCCATGTTGGCTGCGAGTCCTGCCTTCTTGCCGTCCGCGTGGCCAGTATTGTAAGACTCGATGTGAACCTTCGGGAGGAGTTCATTCTTGACTTGCTCGCGGATGCGGAGTTCGAGGTCATGGCGAGCTTCGACGAGGAAGTTGGCCTCCTTGAGCTTGAGGTTCTCCTCACGCGCATCGAGCTCCTGGATGCGGTGGTTGATTTCGGCTTGGGCTTGGGCGTGTTCATAATTGGCTCGATTCTCGGATGCGGCGCGGACTTCGTCGAGCTGGATGGTGGAGGCCTCGCGGAGGCCGCGCTCCTCGAGTTTGTTGACGAATTGCTTTTGGCCTTCGGAGAGCAACAACTCGTGACGGATAATGGCTTTCTCGCGAGCTTGAAGGCGGACTTCCTTGCGTTCGATGGCGGCGCCCTTGGTGATCCACTCGAGCTTCTGGGTGATGATATCGGTGCAGAGCTGCATGAGCGCTGCGTCGACGTCACGGCGCGCTGCCCTCTCAATGGCCTTCTGTTGAATGTCGTTATAAGCAGTGAGCTCGGCTTCAGCTTGATGGAGGACCGTCCGGAGGCGCAAGATTTGGTCGTCGCGCCTCTTCAGAGCAATGTCGGCGTAAGTAGGCATAGAGTCATTTGAAACGCGTGTCTCGGGGTTGCGAATGGTCTCGTCGAGCTCCCATGGCGACGTCTTCCACTGGCCCTCGGTCAATGTCGTAAAAGTGACGATGTGAAGTAATATTACCTTTGACTGCTGAAGCCCGTTCTGCTGTCCATGTCCAGGTACTTGCTCAGCAGCGGCTTTTCCCTTTTCTTTGTTGGTCGCGGACTGAACCATCAAGCCCTCGCCCTCGCCATCACTCTGGGATTGAGTTTCTAGTAGGGTATTAGATGAACACTAGCTCCAATGTGCTATCAAACGTGCCAGCTGAAGTGTCGCTTGCAATCATCTGAAATGATCCATCAGTCGCCGTTGTCTTGTCGTCCTTCTCCATCTCGTCGACGCGGTAGTTGAGCTTGATCTCAGAGACACCGGTAGCCATCTCTTCAACCATAGAGCCGTTGCTGAAAGAGGCAGGCATCGTGGTTGTGATGTTGAATTGGGGTGTAGAAGGTGAGGAGCGAAGCCGGTGGAAAAGTGTTTAAGTACCCGCGTTCGTTTGCCGAGTGCAAGTGAAGGCGCAATACAAGTGAAGGCACGGGGTGGTGGGAGGCGGCACGAGGTGGTGAGGCGCGCTATTCACTTCTCGAAACCTGGCTGTAGCCTATCAAGCGAAATAAACTTACCAACAATTGTGCGATATGGCACGTAGTTGGCAATTGCTGCCTTTCCCGGGTAAGTCTAGATCGGGGCATCCTGCGTAAGTGATAAGAGAACTCGCTTCTACCAGGCTATGTGTCTGATGCCATGAATTCAAGTACCCAGCCAAGATTCAAGGCCCATGCAATACAAGGCCTGCACTGCTATTGTAAGGTCTGAATCCTTTACATGCTAATGAGTCTCATATAAGACTGCTAGCTGGCTAGCCGTAGCTGAATGCCATGAAGTGAGAACCGCTCGGGAAGTTCTTTTAAAACTCCCTCCGGAGCCGGCCTCCAAGAGCAATCAATCAGCTTCAGCTTCGGTAAGCTCCTCGGACATTCCTCAGGAAGGGCCGCAAGCGATAGTTCAACATCGTCTTCCCATTCAGTCCTGATGACGAGATCTTCGAGATTTGGTGGCAAGATGTCTGCAAGTAAAAGAGGCTGATGTTCATCTTCATCGTCGTCGATACCGGGGTCATCGCCCCAGAGCACCTGTTAGTATCAGACGTCAGCGTGCGTTCCATACGGTGAGCTGCGGAAAACAGGACTCATGTCAGCGTTTGTTACAGTTTCGGTCTGCAGGCTTACACCGCTATGGAGTACCACGCGAAGAATTTGGACATGCCAGTGGTCATACGTACCAGGCCAGACACCGCCAGATACTTGAGCGACTCAAACTCACGCAAAGAACCAATTGCCGGTATCTGATCGCTCATTGACACCATCCAACCAGAATCCAGCGTATCCACAATCAGCCTCTCCAGGGTCTCGTGATGGTCAAACAGCGCACGCCGTAACAAAGGCAAGTCTATGGGCGGGGGGTCGGGTTGTACAAGGTGCGTCATGTCTGGCTCTGTGATCCCCCACCGACAAGTGAAGCGCTTCAGCCGCGTGCATGCCGCCAACATCTGGGCAATATCGGTGGGACTAATTTCGCACATGTCAAGAACGACTTCAGCAACTTGTGGGGCCGGGCGAAATGTATCTATGGCCCTCTCTTCACCCATGGGTGAGTTGAGGCGATGCAACCAGACACAATCCGACACAGGGAGCGCCATTGACAAGGCAGTGCCGCGGATCATGATATTGGACATGGACGAGTATCGTCCGCCCGGCGACGTGATCCAGAGGTGGCGAAGACCAGAGGGGCGTGCATATTCCTTTGCTTGGAGGGCGAAGAGTGACCAAGTTGGCTCGTACAGGGCAACGGAAACGAGATTGCGGCACAGGATTATGAGGAGCATGGTGTCCTGCTCGCTCGTGTACTCTTGGCGCGCCTCCTCGGTGTACCAACTCTTCCAGGATTGCACCCATTCTCGGTGGCCTCCAATTCGGGATAGCACAGCAGGCGGCCAGGAGGCTCGGTTGAGAATGGCTTGGGCGTCTTCCCACGACACCATGCCAAGATGCCTGGACCCGATCTTGGCGGAATAGCTCTCCGGTGAGCACAAGTTCTCGATGTATTGGACATGTGCAGCGAGGTTGGGATTGGCCTTGATTGTGTTGAAGAAGGAGCGTGTCCGCCAAGCATCCGTGACGGGCTGTATGAAGGTTTGGTATAGAAGCGGATTCGCGAGGGTCGACAGCCGACGACAAGTCAATGTCAGGGCGTGCAAGGTGCGAAGAAAGAGTTTGTTTGATTGTCTGCGAGCGTCCTCGACGTCGGAAGATGATTCCAGGCCTCGCGTGGGCACGAGATGGGACAAAATGGCGAGGATGAGTTCAGCGGGCAGTTCCCCGAGACCAAAGGAAATGGTAGGATCGGCAGCGTTCATTGTGGCATAACGGGCAGGCTGAGAAGTGGAGACGATGCGCCGGGGTGGCTTCGAGGATGGACGTCGAGTTTCCGGCTGTGGCTAGTTAGTTGGGACTGGCTTAGTCACAGGGAACACGTGGAGGGTGCGGATTACAAGGGCAGGGTGAGCCTTCTACTGACCCACGTCTCCCCGTGTACCCTGGAATCCGAGACGATAACGGAGGGCGTGTCGAAGCAGAGGTCGGCGATCAAACGATGGCGCGATCCCGCCCCGCGCTGTCATCACCGGGATGCCGCTCCACTCATCTAACGGCAGCAGTCTCAGACACGACTTGAAAGGAACAGCAAACTGGGTATAAAATGCCAGCAGGGTCCTCGCTCTAGCCATGCACTGATCGTACGATTCCGCGCAGCTAACCGTCCTTTGTTCCCCACCATGTCCTCCCAAGGCGAGCAGAACCTGGTAGCCGGAAACAAGGCCTACGCCGACAGCTTTACCCAAGGCCACTTGGCGCTTCCTCCGAGCCAACACTATCTCGTCTGTGAGTTGCCCTTGTGCTGTTCCTCTCGACGTCGCTCATGTCGCGGTAGTGACGTGCATGGACGCGCGCATCGACCCAGCATCGGCTTTTGGCATCCCTCTGGGCGCTGCACACGTCATTCGCAATGCAGGCGGCAACGCCAGGGACGCTTTGCGCTCGCTCGTCATCTCCCAGCAGCTGCTCGGGACCAAGGAGATTGTGCTCGTCAAGCACACGGGCTGCGGCATGTTGACTTTCAAAAACGAGGACGCGCAGGCGGCGGTGAAGCAGAACAAGGGCTACCAGGCCTTCATCGAGGTTGAGCACTTGGACTTTCAGCCATTTCCGGATCTTGAGCAGGCTGTAAAGGATGATGTGGCTTGGATCAAGGGAAAGAAGATTGAGGAAGGCATCAATGTTTCTGGCTGGGTGTACGAGGTTGAGACGGGAAAGACGAGGAGAGTGGTGTGAGAGATGGCATGCCTTTTTTCCTGGACATGTCTCTTCACCTGGGCATGACTTGTATTCACGACGTACTCGGTACGAGTGAAGGTCTCTTCCATTGTGATCACGTGATTGTCTAACCCCTTTCAGTAGCGCCAAGCCCACCTGGCAACCAATCCAAACAGCGCCACCTCAAGGCCCGCTCTTCCTCTCAACACTCTCAACGCGCAAATCCAAAACTGCAAAATGGCCAAACTCGGGAGTCTTTGTCTTGAGCTCGTCCGGCACATCTTATCCTTCCTGCAACCAATCCAAAGCGCCGAGACAGAAGCTGACGTCCGCAAAGACCGCGCCAAGGAGCTTTCCCGGCAACGAGCCAACCATGAGCGCAGGTTAGCACTGCATGCGCTAACCCTCACAACGCTAGCGCTAAACGAGATTTGCAACCCGTTCCTCTACAGCGCAATCATCCTTACCATGTCACTCCCAGGAGTCGGCAGCCTCCTCGACTTGCGTAGGACTTTCAGCACACGACCAGCACTAGCAGGTTACGTCAAGTACGTCGAGAATCGAACCTACGACTGTTGGGGCAGGAGCTTGCGACCAGCTCTGAGGTCTGCCTGGGGATACCAAACCGTCATCACATACTTCGACGACCTCGGAGACCTTCTTACCTTGTGTCCCAACATAGCCCACGCCAATCTCGTGAGCCTCGAGGACTCAAATCTGTCCTTGTGGGTTAATGTCATTGGCGGACAGGCCCCGTATGGTGTCCCGCGCCGCCGAGGACTTCAGCAGCTTACATCACTGTGCGTACAGGTTAACACATCCCTGCCATTTGGACCTATCAATTGGACGCCGGATTTCGAGCTTATTTGCAGCGCATTGTCCAGGATGCCCAGCCTAAACACTCTCCGCACCAGCTTCGTTGCCGACTTCAACAGCCACTTCCCTACCAACTTCGGCTATCTAACCACCATTCACCTCAATGACACCTTCATGACTCTCGCTCAACTGTGCGATGTCGTAGAGACATGTCTTGTTCTAAAGCATTTCAGCTGCTCATGGCAGCATTACCAAGACCATACATTTGACGCACGAAAACTTCTTAAGTCTCTCCGCTACCATGAGGGTTGCCTGGAGTCCTTTGAAATTGCCCACCCCTATCGCGGAGGAATACCAGTCCGCCCCAATATCCCAATTGGAGGTTTCGGCGATTTCACCAGTCTTAAGACCCTCAAAATCGATCATGTCACTCTCCTCGGACCCGAGGACGCAGAGGAAGAGGAGACCATGCCGATTTCCGAGTTACTCCCACCATCCTTGGAAAATCTACATCTCGGTTTCCAAGCCCCGTTTGACTGGGATAACGACCATGTCGCGCATTGTCCAATGTTGTGGGACCTCGTGAAGGACGACCAAAGCCTGCCGGACCTTTGCGAGGTGACCGTCACGGCACCAATGGGCGCCGCTGCCACTTTCTTGCAGGCCGAATTTGCACAACAAGGAGTCAACTTCCGTGTCCTGCATGTAAACTAGTCACTGGCTCTCGTTATATTCACCACGGCGCGTTTGTAGAGTTGTGATCAATCGGTCCTTGACTGGGCTGGGAAGTAATTTTGTGGGAGGGGCCTTTCCAGATTGGTCTAAAAGTTTTTCATGATTGTGCATGGAAGCCGAAAGTTTTCGGTGGACGGTTTTGACTTTGGGGTTCCGGTGCGGACGGATGAGATACCCATTTCCTTGTCTTAGGAGGATGTTTGCTGTCTATGGCTCATTCTGACCCATACTGGCTCTTATCCAATGCAATACTATCTGCTTTTATTTATGTTCTTTGAACCCCTTGGTCTCCCTCGTGAAGGATAGGGTATGTATCACGTTGTCGGCGAGGTAAGCGTTGTGGCAGGGTACACTGACTGAATGCCAACAAGAGAATGTAGACGTCCGATCAAGCTTCCACCGACTCGAGCCTCTCCGCGGGCACCAATGGCCAGCTAATCCTGGGTTACTTGATAAGGAATGGCTGGTGAACAGGTTCAAGCGCCCGAGGTACCTGGTTATTAGTGCGGGGTCGCGCATCAGCAGCTTCAGGGTATATTTTCCTTGGACGGTCTCTCATTAGCCTTCCGCTAGGTCACCTGCGCCACCCTTCTTACACTTCGGAGGGCATCGCACGAAAATCGTCCGCCACGTCCGTACGATTCATTGGCACGTTTCGCGTCAACACTACAAAGGCGTTGTCACACCTATACCCGTTCTCATCACACGCGCTGGGATCCTTACAACACCAACCACGAATATGGACTTTTCTCACTACGGCGGAGCTTCGGAGGAATTCCTCGAGATCCAAAGACAGAATCCAATGGACTTTGACCTCACACTGCCTGTCCCAGTGATGAAGCAAGCCGTCAATGCCTTCCGTGAAGCAACATCCGCCGAGGCCATGAAGACACTCGGCCCCAAAGTCACCATGGCAGACTACTCGATCCCCACACGCGACGGCTCCACTATCGAAGCCCGCTCCTACCGCCCCAAATCCGTGGATGCAAACGAGCCACTGCCCATATACATGCACCTCCACGGCGGCGGCTTCCTCTTCGGCACCCTCTCCGCCGACGACGCCCAATGCTCCCTCATCGCCACCCGCACCTCCCTCCTCGTCCTCAGCATCAACTACCGCCACACCCCCGACCACACCTTCCCAACCGCCTGGCACGACGCCCAAGACGCCTTCGCCTGGCTGCACGCCCACACCTCCACCCTACACTGCTCTCCCTCGCACGTCATCGTCGGCGGCATATCCGCCGGCGCCCAACTCGCCGCCTCCCTCGTCCTCGAAAAGCACATCGGCACTGCGCTCCAAAACCTGCCCCCGATCGCAGGCCAATTGCTCATGATTCCTTGCCTTTCACATCCGGAATCGTTCAAGCATAGCCAGTTGAAGCAGCTAAAAGACCCCAGCGCATCCTCGTACGAACAGAACAAAGACGCTCCCATCTTGCCACTCAAAATGATTCGCTTCTTTATAGACTTGCTTCAAATGCCATCCCCGCCAGACCTACACGACACCAAATGCAACCCCGGCAACGCGACGCCAGAGCAGGTGCGGGGCATGCCGAAGACGGTGTTTGGGATCGCGGGGCTGGATCCGTTGAGGGATGAGGGGTTGTTGTATGCGAAGATGTTGGCGGAGAATGGGGTGCCGGTCAAGGTGAACTTGTTCAAGGGCGTGCCGCATGGGTTTACGAGGTTTGGGGGGAAGTTGAGGGCGGTGAGGGATTGGGAGGGCGTGGTGGAGGGGGGGTTGGGGTGGATCTTGGAGGGTAAAGAGGGGGAGGAGCAAGGGGAGGGGGGATTTGAGGTCAAGGTGTGGGAGTAGGGTTTTTGAGTAGGTATCGCTATTTCGTTCGAAATGTTCTTTTGACATTGAAATGTGCGGGCGTTGGCTTGCTTTAGCCTTTGAGCGTTGTGATTGGATGTTGGAGCATGCAGAGCACACCCACTCGCCACATTGCGAAGAGTTGTCCACACATTTGTGTTGAACACCGATCTCTTTCCAGCCTTATGACTTTTTTTGTTCCCCTCCTTCTTTATTAGTGCCGTCTTTTTCCCGCGCGCAAAGTCTGTCGTTCTTGTGGTTTATGTGCCACCAGCGTTACAGCCATTATGGAACTTCACTCTAGTGGCGTTCCAAGCAGTGAAAGCGACGACGGTGGGTCCAAAGATCATCAACATCTGCCACCATGCCGCTGTTCATACTATTTGAGAACTCGCATATTGCATAATCCCAGTATAGCGGCCTCTCTCTCAAATGCCCTGCAGACCATGTTAGTATGCCCAACTTTAGCTGGTGTCTGGCTCGGATCTTACCAACAAACGGACGCGCAGGAATCATTCACAAGGCAATTACATTGGAGTGGATCTAAAGTTCTCCAGACGTGATTTTAAAACCACGAGGTCTGTGGTGAAAAAGTGGATGGTACTGTGTCGATCGTGGTTTTTGAACAGTGCTAGAAACCGTTCCCCAGGTACGCAGCTCTCTTGTCAAAGCAAAGTCTTACTAACAAGCTTCTTGACCGCGAAGCGCTTTTTTCCTTATTAAGTGGGTCGTGTTCGTGGAGATGCGTCATACGTCTTCGATCGAAAGATACGGCCATGCCAAAAGATCGATTGGCATAGAGCTTCCTGAAATGATAGCTCGACGCGTTCAAATAACTAGATGGGGAGGTGAGGATTTTCACGACATCGATCAGAAAAGTCGCCACCCCATTCTTCGAGAAACTACCACCAACAAATGGACGTAAGTGGCCTTATACTTCTTCGATCTGAATCATGATGGCGTGGCAGTGTTTGGAGAGCTACAAAATCATAAGTGATTGCTGACTTTCAGATCAGTGGATATACGCGTACATCGAGCATATTGAAGCTATATCCCCAATTTATTCAAGACATCTTTCCGCTAGTTGTTCGGGAAGTCTTCCAAAAGGACGAGCCCGCGAAAGAGTCTCCTCGTGCTCACGTTTCTGATGTTGATTTTGATATGCCATATTTTCCTGCCATGTGGTACGATGATGGAAGTTTGCATAGACTTATTATATTTCCAACAATAGCCTACAAGGTCTTCGATAGATTTTCGAAACTGTCCTATGAACTACGACGACGACACTGGCCAGCAATGGCTGCAAAACAGGAAGTTTTCAATTCCTACAGTAAGGCACTTCCGTTGAAATCCTCAATAAGTCCAATGCTCACCAGTATGAACCAGATGGATCTTTCTGAGCGGCCGGATAGAGGGGTTGGAAATCTGCCTCGAAAAACGCCCTATGACAGACCTGGAGATCGGAATCATTCAATCCCCCCCAAACTAGATGCGGCGACAGACACGGTGGCACTAAGCGGTACCGCAAATACAAAGACAAGCCAAGAGACGTCCCAAACCATTAGCCTTGCCGATCCTGCAATAAGAGATGCCGTTGAACGTTTTAAGAACCGGATCATGGGAGCTGTGTTGGACGATATTCTAAACTCATGTCAGGACCAAGAGTCATCCTCCAAATCCCGTGATACATCGTCACAATCATCATCATCATCATCATCGAGTCAATCCAAACAGAGACAGGCGAGGAATCAGTCATCAGGAAAGCGTCAACGCAACTCCTCCGTCAAGCCAAAGGGGGATGGTAGTGGAAATTAAGACGGAGACGATGGCGGTGAAGGTGAAGGTGATCACAGGAAACGTCTGAGGCCCAGCAACATTCGACTAGGGCCTTTACGCGGTGGCATACGCTGTCCGTTCTACCTGAGGATGCCAGAAAGATTCTCGACCTTTCAAGCCTGCAGTAGCGGAACTGGCTTTGAAGATATTAGTCGATTGAAGCAGCATTTGAAACGCGCACATACTGAACCAATACGTTGTCCTAGATGCCAAAAAGAAGTCAAAGACAAATTCGAATTGAAGGCCTATCATCAAAGCAAGCAAGGCTGCAGGCTAGTTTCGAAGTGTGAAGATGACTGCATTTCATATGATTTCTGGGAGGTTGTCGACCCAGTCTTGACCAGAAAATCCAATGCAAAGACTGTGGAAGAGAATTATTCGCAGTTGTATTTTGCTCTTTTCCCCGATGACCCGGTTTCGCCGTCGCCCTGTGGTATACCCATAATGCTTACTCAATTGCTTTACTGATGGGCCTAGACGAACGCTCATTCACAATGAATCAGCTCCAACACACACTAACGGTAGTCGTTAAAGAGATACTTGCGAAGGAACTTGTCCAGAAACACGTATCTTACACCCCCGATCCCGCACTCCATCTCCTACCCACACCACACCCCCCCACCCCCATCTCCCTCCCCATCGCCCGCGTCCAAGCTCTGCGACCACGCGGCCACGGGAACAGACATGCACGGCCCATGCGAATCCACCGATACAGAGCCTTCTTCGAACGCCGTCGCATCGATGATGGAGTCAGATTCGAAGTCGATGAAGGCAGCCCAGAAGTCGTTGATGAATGTGGATTGAGCATGAGAGGGCTCGGCTGGTGCTGTGGATGGATAGGAGGGGTCGGGCTGGGCGGGTGGACTGGGGAAGGAGCGGTAGAGGGGAGAGGTTAGTTGGAGCCAGGGTTCGGGGTGGGATGCGGGGCGTGGATGGAGAGTTGGGGGTTTGGTGGGTGGGTAGGATGGGTGTGCTGGGTCGGAGGTGGTGGTGTGCATGCTGCTCGATGGACCTGGAATCGCGGGCTCTGGAATCGAGTGGAAATAGTCTCTGCTCACCACATCGTGGATAGGCGTCGGCGGTCTCGCGCCAGCAAGATCGAGGTCTTCGGCTTTCTCTGGGGAAACGGCCTTGTCGGATGCGCTGGATGCAGAGGGTGTAGGGAGGCCCGTCTGTGGACGAGATTGCTGTAATTGCGTCCTGCAGTTCTGGACTATGAGCGGGATACGCGGTTTAATTCGTTCCAGAATATCTCCCAACGCGTATGAGAATTCCTTGCGGAGTTCCTGCTCCAGCGCGTCGCCCAGTATGTCGTCGAGCTGGCTGAGCATGACGGATTTGTCGCCTGAGTTAGCTGTCAGTACGGCTTCCCTACACATTTTACACCCGTAAGAATAGAGCGTACACGGAGGCGGCACTTTCGCGTCATTGGGAAACAGCGCCCTATACAACGCCTTCCACTGCGCCTTCGCGGTCCCACACGACCGCGCCACCGACCGCGAACAAATCATCTTATCCCACTGCTCCTGGCTCAGCCGATCGTCCTCTGGCGGAGGCAGGATCTCGCAACCAGCCGCGTTCCGGAGATGAAGTGTGCAGTCCTCGTTGGACTTCATCTCCAACCAACAGCGCGGGCAGCGTAGGGGCTGCGTGTGATCGCGCTTCAAATGCGTCCTAGTATGGATTAGTCGAGTCTGGACCGACGTCCTGTCCAATAAATACCGTAGTCGGGCCATGCTAGGGAATCCGCGGCCGTTGCTGCACGCTTGGACGCGTGCGTACCGATTCGGGTCGTGGGAGTAGAACGGGCAGCGCAGACCAAGTGGGGACTTTCTGTCGGTGGTGGCTTTGCCTTTTTTGTTGCTGCGACGCTCGTCGTCGTCTTCGGACTCGTTTTCGTCGCCGTTGGGGTCTTCGCCTGCTCCTCGTTGGCGCTTCCGAGGTGTGGATTCTGGGGTCGGGTTGAGGCTTGGGTTGGCGGAACGGAGAGATGAGCTATCGCTGTTGGAGGAATTGCTTGGCTTATGGCAACCTCGCGTCGAAGGCTTGTGATGTCCGGACTTTATAGCAGACTGAACGTCTTGAAGAAAGTCTTCGATGCAATCAGTCATGATATCTTCACTCTTCAGCACCAAATACTCGGATTGGGCCTTCATCTCGCTGTTTTTGATTGAGTCATGGACCGTGTCACTTAAATTTGGTGCTTGAGCAGTCACATCATGGTCTGGTTCCAAGGTCTGGCTGCTTTGCTCATGATCTGCGATGTCCAGATGGGTCATTCCCTTAACGGTGCATTCCACGAGACGGCTCGTTGATTCGGTAGAGTGCTCGGGGCTACTTGTTGATACTGTCTCTTCTTTTATGGCTGAATGCTCCTTTGCAAGCTTCAGATCCAAAGTATTTGGATATTGCCTGCCGGTGATTTCCTGGGTATCCGAGATTGGCCGCTCTGTACCTTCAGGAAACGTGAACCCGTCCACTTCAGTAAAGTTCATGGAACACCCTTTGGTCTGCAATGGCTTCGAAGTGCTGTACTGCGAGGATACATGGGGGAACAAGCTGACCTTGGCTTCTGAGATACGCGAAATTGGGGCAAAGTCGAGTAAGGCTGCGCCTCGATTGGCAAGGAATGGAATGGGCCCCATTTCAATATGGTCCGTCTCATGTAGGGATACTGATCTTGTCGGAAGTTTCCGCTCTAAAGCAGTCACGGGGGTTGGCAGCTTAAAGCCAAGATGGGAGTGCTCCTGCGTTGCTGGGCCGATGATATCCGGGCAGTATCTGGGAATCTGCTCATGGCCTGGTGTCCGGGCTGGGTGAGATGGTGCAGAATCATAACCAGGGCTAGAACCCGAGTAGCTCATAGTGCTACTTGCGCTTGCAATGGATGAGGATGAATGTGAAAGCTGTGGAAGCTGTAGCGAGGTCGCCTGATAGTGATCAGTAGAAACTCCTGTCTTGGCCCAGGTGCAGCTGTTGCTCCCTGCGCTGGTAAGTTTCGCTCTTTATACGACGACTGGGCATGATCGCACGAGACAACGCACCATTCTGGTCCATGTCGACGACATATCTGGCCCGATCATGTTTCCAGACCAATCGTGGTGACTGAGACGACATTGTCGAAAGACTGATTGCTGTGAAAGGGTAAGTAAGGTTGCAAAGCAGCGCCCTGTTGAATATGAACGGGGTACATGGGTGGAACCACAGGAGATTATTGAAGGGTTGGAGTGGACAGAGCAAAGCAGATGGTGGGGTTCGCTCTTAGCGGCTGCGGCTCTGGTGTTCATCAGCACAAATGTGCCACGGACGTCTCGTGTTTTTGACCAATGGAACCTGGGCAAGAAATGTCAGCCTCGTTGCCTTCTCCGCTTACGCTTACCATTCCCGGATTGGTGTTAAGGGTTTCTTTTGGAGTCTGACGAGTTGCTGTTGCCTAAGAACTGGGCTTCCGCGGAGTACTCTTAAAGATTGTTTGGGTTCGCTGTGTACCAGGGCGCTGGTTTCGTGCCATGGTGATAGAATGGGATGCTGGAAGCTCATGTGGGTTAACGGAACGATCAGGATTTGCTCGAAAATATGCTTTCAAAATCGTAGACTGGAAAATACTCGTGCCAGCTCAAAATAATGTTATACAATCAGGCTTTAACAGCTTCGGTGCTGTATAGCAGGCCTGTAGCACCTACGGTGCGCACTGCAGTCCTCCCTACGCCCAAATCCTTGTCAGCAAAAGAAAAAACCAACGCCAAAAAATGCATGCGCGCTGAGTCCAGAATGCATCGCTAAAATTCCAATGAAAGTGATGCTTTAGGCGCGTCGTCGAGGAAAAAAGGCCTGAACTCCTCTCCGCTCACCACGACCCTAGGCCCCCCATCGCACGGCCCTTTCCACACCCAATCGTACTCCTTCAGCACCTCTTTATCCACCAACGCAATTCTCACCTCTTTCAACGATACCGAAGCCCGTTTCCCATTTGTCGCATTCGGTATCAAGTCGTCCTTCAGATCGTGCCACGCCCGAAACGTGTGTATACCCTGTAGCGGTGCACCAGACACGATACTCAAACGCTCGATATATTCCGGCAGCAGTGAGGAGATGCGCAACGGCGGACGCACATGGTTCCAGTAGGGCGCAAGCTCGGTCGAGTCGAGCTGGTCGTGGTTCTCCGGGTCGCCGAAGAGCGAAGCGGTGCAGAGGGTGAGGTCGCGCAGGGACGTAAAAGCGGTGAGAGGCCCGAGCGGGTAAACGCGAGCCTCCATGGACTTGTGCATTGCGACATGGCGGATATCGAGATAGAGCGATTCGAGTGTGTGCTTGTGTTTTTCCAACGCGGAGCGCAGGTCTTCGAGGTGGAAATCGGTTCGTCCGTCTTCCAACGGGCGGTAGTCACATGCGAAGTGTTTGAGTCCCGCGCACGCACTGACAAAGTCGCATATTTCGCGCAGATCGAGATTCGTATTCGAGAAGTAGACGGACGTGAGGGCGAGTGACCTAGGCGGGAGAGATAGTGAGGCTGCCTTGCAAAACATGCCGTTCGTGTGCAAATACTCGAGGCTCGGTAGGTGCGGGAGGTGAGATGCTAGTTGGCGGAACCATTCCCCGCCACTGACCCAGTCCTGCCTCTGTTCTAGTTCGATACAGAGAGTCTTGAGACGCGGGTACTGGCGTGGCTTGAGCTCACCACCCCGAAGTGCGAAGCCGATGAAGTCCCATATGGACGGCGGGAAGGACTCCACAGTGGCGAGATAAAGATGTGCCAAGTTGGGAGACAGAGCGATCAGAAGCGCGATTTCCGCCTCATCCGGATACTCCATGAAGTGTTTCACCCATGACGTTTCGTTATCCGACAATGTCGATTCCCAAAGTGTACATCCTTTGGCAAGGATTTCTCTCTGATGACGTTGAGCACTCCCAAACCATTCGTAAAAGTCGTGCTGACTTGTCCGTGAAACAACATCCTCGATTCGGTTTTCGATATATTGGATATTCTTCGCAAGGTGGGGTTTTTGAATAATGGTATGCAGGAGTAGTGATGTCGGACAGCGATCTGGCCTTGTAGACAGGTCGAGGATGAAGGAGGAATACAAGATTGGTGTTGCTATCCCGGAGATATGGCGGTTGACCAGGCAAAGGGCCTGAAGCGCGCCACTTCGCGCAGCGTTCTCATCTTGACGGTTGTCTTCGTAGTTGGACGCTTGGCCGCGTGAGGATGTGGAGGAAGTCTTTCGGACGAGTTGGAGATGACGAACAATTTCTAATACTAACTCGTCGGGCAAAGAGTCAAAATTGCTGGCGTGAGAACTCATGAAGCCCTAATTATGAATTATGCCGAAAAGAAACGTGCGCTACGACTGGGGGGGAGAAACGGGAGATAAGGCATGTTGGTGGGCGGATACTATGGACGAGAGAAGAAGGCATTGGCCCAGTGCGCTAAGCTTTTGCATGGCCGTTAACCATAAAAACGGAGAGGGCGCCCCTTGCAGACCCACAATGAAAGTAGCGGAGTGAGGTCATGGACGGCCATGGACGGTCATTCGGACGCGCTGGGGGCTAGTTGATGGCCTAGCTTCTTCCCCATCCAGCGAGTGTGTCTTGGCACCAAGCCCACCCCAGCACACTGCAAACTTCCGGTGTTTTCGGGCGAACGTCCACACCACCGTCGCACGGGTGTCTCGGGCCCCGCTTGACCCGTTTGCGGGGTGCGCAGCTAAATTTGAGCTTGTTTAGATCGCTTTACATTTTGCCCTATTCAATTGCTGTTTGGCGACATCCGACAGTCCTTCGTAGTTGACTTGGCATTCTGCTTACCTCTCACCGATCGGTAGGGTTCCATCGTCCAAAGTAGGCTGATTCTTGTCATTCCGTGGTTTGATGCTCAGATTTGAAGTTGGGAACAAATGTCACCCCTCTGGCGGCAAAGGCGTCGACAAGGAGTCTGCACGGTCGCGGATTGGGATTCAAAAGTTCAACTTTCTGGAGGGAAGTGATGCTCCTGCAATCTTCTGCGAAACTGCGAAATGGCAGAGTGTCGTCATACACCGGAAAGTGATTCCAGAAGTCGAGGCGCTCAAGCGATGGCGGAAGGTGATCGACGATGCCGAAGTCTGAATTGTGGTCCCGCCACCAGGCACCATCCGCATCCAGCCAGAAGAAGCCATTGGGAACGCCCAGAAGCGTGGCTGTCTCAAGCGCAAGATATCTGAGGGCCGCGAAATCGGCTAGGCTGTCCAGCGGGTCTAAATGCTCGTTGGGGCTAATCGACATGCGTCTAGTATCAAGGACGAGCTCTTCTAGAGAATCTCGATGAGCAGCGAGCTCCTTGATAAGAGGCGTAAAGTTTATAACGGGATGATAAACATGGCCGCCCCATTGACAGTGTAGCTTCTCGAGGGAACCGCAGTTTGCAACCATATCGACTACGCCCGGAAGCGTCATATCTGTATCGGTGAAATGGAGAGACTTCAATTCGGGAAAGAGTGGAGACATCTGCTCGCGAAGATCGGTAAAGCAGACGGGGCCATCCAATTGAAGTCGTCTTAATGAGAGGAATCGATTACGCGGGTTGATGATATTGAAACTCGGTATGTTATCCTTCAGGGCCAGATCTTTCAGCCCGTGGAACAGATTGGGAGTGCCATCTTCGTACAAGAAGAGTAGTTCCCATAAGTTGCCCGAGAAGCCTCCTTCAACCGCAATGGCGAGCTGTTCGAGTTTGAGCGGCAAAGAGATTATCAAGAGCAATGCGGTGAGAGTGAGTGTTTCGAGGCCTGCCAGCTCGCTATCTTGGGCTTGCCCAAGGATTGCCTCGAAAACTGGACGGTAACGGTCCTTGTTCCGGCCAAATACTGCGTCCACGTCCAGGTTCCACGGCTCTCCGACGAGGTGGTCCGGAACATACTGGACAAACTTGAGACGCTTGGCCAGGTCTGGTTTCGTCGCAAGAAGATCTAGGAAGTGATATGTACGGGCCACGTCGGCTGGCGTTGACGAGCGTGCAATGAAGGTGGAGTACAGGATGGGCTTGGCGATGCCGTGCCATCGCTTACTGGTTTTACACAAGGAGACAAGGGCATTTCGGCGAATCCGGTTCTCTTCAGCGTGTCTTCTGGCAGTGTCTGGGTAGGGCTCGGCATGGCTAAAGCCAGGAATGGTATGGAAGTGGCCGACAATTGCCAAGAGAAGCTCGTCGGGAAGATCGCCGATGGTCGCCCGTCGGCTGCTGGAGGCCATCGGAGCTGAAGTGTGGATTTTTTCCGGAGAAGTGCGTCGGCTATGGGAGGGGAGCATGCGCGGTCCGGTCAGGCGTAGGGGTGGTGATGCAAAGGTGAAGGTGACGTCGGGGAGTCGGCGACTTTCTTAAGATAAAATGCCGATGGCGCTAGTCATGACACGGTCTAGCGTCATCTTCCCCTCGTCCCATCCTTTCCTATCTCAATCATTGCTGGGCTCACCCCTGTCTTGTACTTCGCACGCCCTCTTCTATGAATTGCCTACACCACTCCCTCGAGGACACGTCTCTGCACAGCCGGCGCCATCATTGCTTCCCATGACCGCTCTCCGTAAACGCCTACGGACCGTCTTCACCATCTGGCCTTGTTTTTCCATCCTTTGAGCCACCTTGGCCAGGATTCGGTGCATTCGGCCTCGGATTTGTGCCGCCGCCGTGCCCCCTGACGTCGTGTAACACGAACCAGTTGTACAACCCAGAAAACTTGGCTGGATCGCGTGTCCATTGTCCAGCATGTATAGTTGTTTCAAGTGGCTGCAAAATGCCGACAAATATCGGCAATGCTGCCCATCATGGATTTCCCGCGTGAACTCGAAGAAGAACAGCTAGCACCAAGCAAAACGACGCACCCCAAGCCTCATACTACGAATCGCAACGACGACTCGAATGGGCGGCGCTAGAAGCTAGAGAATAAAACAGGAAGACTTGATAGCATACAGTGAGTAGGTGGGCAAAGACATTGGTTATAAGACGGACAAGGGCATGTGGGAAATACAATGGCGGCACAGGAGTGCAGAAGAGCAGCGGAGGGGAATTGCCAAGTCTCTGCTTCTAGAGAAAGTGCAGACAGAGCCGCTCCTGGGTTGATATCCTCCCTTGAGGCAACTATGCGCACTGCACCATACCTCCCCATGCTAATAAGCAGCTGACATGATCACATAGGCCATTATGCCGGCTCTCCCTCTCCTATCGTGTTGAGGGTCGCTTACTCGTGCTTATCCTTACGATCCCCGCCTACCTCAGCATCGTCATCGTCCTGCGTCGTCTCCATGTGCACTTGCCTACAAACAACGTATCATGGACTGGTACGTAGGCAGCCGCGAATGTGCTGAAGAAAATCAATGCGAGATAATTAGCAGCTTGATTGTATTCAAAACTTTGTTGAACAAAAAGTTAGATTTGACCCACCTAAGGAGAATGCCCTCAATAGATGCCAACACTACCAGCTACAACGTGATGCTGCGAGTGTTATATTCGGTTCGTAACCTCTTCTTTCAAATATTCTTCTCGTCAACGACGAGGGATCTGAACCAGCCTGTCTCTAGCTACGATAGGATGTCGACTTTTACTCTCAAGTTGAGCTGTCTCAGGATGAATATCCAACGTAATTCTATAATATTGAAGTGGGTTCAAATATCTATGGAACGATTCTAAGTCTAGTCATTACCCATGAAATAAATTGTGGAGCTTTGGACATCCAAACCCCACATCGCTATCATAGTATACATCCGTCCTCGAACAGCTTGCTCCTAACTATCCGTCGTTAACTCCTAGAGCTTTCCTACACGGCGTCATTATTCTAAGAGATCCACAACAAGACAGGTTGTATTAAATATCGTCAAGTCTCATAGCAGCGACTAAGTGTGAATTTCCACTGAATTGTCCTCGTTGTGGCCAATTTGGGGATTACGGGTTTCGTCTGCAACTGTGGTGGAAGACTTGTATCGGAAAATTTCAACGTTCTATTTCATATGTCAAGATGAGGTCAGTAGAGACCCAGTTACAACTCGTAATCCGTTCTAAGTGATCTTCCCGATTTTCTAGTCGATGCGCCTCGATCGCCTTCATCCAAAACAAGCCTTCACCATGCCGATTTCGATTGCGTCGCTTTAGCGACTAGTAACTATGGCCACGACTGCGACGGACTGAACCCCACAGGACTGTAGAGCACTCATTCTAGCAGACAAACATTTCGGATTACGCGTGTCTAGCTTGACCATCCAAAACCGTCAGCAAACATTGGCAGAAGGTTTCACAAGGGCAGCAACTACCTTCAGGCTTAAGTATTGCAACATAACCAAAGCCATGCCGCCAAAGCGCAATTCCCGCACTCTGAGCTCCTCCAGCGATGGCGTCTTCATCAGCCAAAAGCGCCACCAGCCCGCCCAATTGACTCCCGCCCCTCCGAAATCCTTTGACGCAAAGAATCCAGACCACAATATGGACTTTGTATCTAGCCCGGCAGACGGGCGCATCAAATTCCGCACTACTCCGATTCATTTCCCGTCCTCACCACCTTTCGCCTCGCGCGACGCCCGCTCAGAATATCCGTCGCTAGGCAGCCGCTTCGACATCGAGAATTTGATAAAGCTAGCAAAGAAGCTGGATATGGAGGACGAAAGCAAAGAATTGGTGGAATACTGGGAGAAGAAGAAGGATATTGGGTCGAGCAAGTCGCGTGATCATCAGGAGCCCAAAGAGGCTACGATGCAAGAGCAAGAGATGGAGGATTTGATCGCAGCGATTGAGCAGAAGATGATGCTGAAGATGGCAGGGGGGGTGGACAGTGAGAATCTAGAACGACATACAGATCTTAATGCTTGAAAGCATCATGAGTATGTACGTGAGCGGCTATGACTCATGTTTGTAGGTAGAAGATATAGACGGATCAGGATCCCGAGCAGACGATCTGCGCCACCACGATCTTATAGGACACAAGCTACCACAAACTGGGTAATATTTTATGTGTTCACTTGATACCTGCTGCTCATGATTGAGACAATTTTCGTGAAATCGTCGCCCTTGCATAAATTACCGACCAATTCACCTCATCCTGAAAATCCTGCCGTGTACCCTGTGAGTGAGCTGTCGGCTGCCCATCAGAATCGATGGGTATTCCTAGAAGCACCCATAGCTTGTTGGTGTTGGCTTTCTGTTCGTTGCAGCATTTATTCTGCGGGAAATATTTATCCGGTGTTGAGAAAGCCCGACAATCAAGTAGAAGTGGACGCATTTTGCTATCTGAGCCTGTGTACCTGAGGAGAAGGAGGTCGTCAAGATTCCGCGCTAGTATAGGCGCTTTAATATTGTAGCTTCTAAAAAGTCGGATCAACTGCAATAATAGAAGAATCCTGGAGCTCCACTAACATCTGAAACTTGGAGCTGCGTGCTAATTGCTCCGACCCTCTCACGTGTCTAAAATCAAAATGCTTTAAAGACTTAGACTAGGCCGCAAAAGGAAGATTTGGCTTAAGTCGCATTGGGAGTGTCTAGAAAAGTCGCTAAACCTTCTTTAACTTGAGTAACGTATTGAATGTTCAAACTTGCTTTGTCGATTCAAACAGATGCGACAGACGTAGTGGTCTATATAAAGCACTAACGAACTTACTGAAATGTACATAGCCAGTACCATCTGCGTTCAAAGTTAGTCATGGCGCCAAAGAAGCAAGGGAATCAAAGAGAAAAGAGTGGAGAGGAGGAGCGAGAAGGAGGTCGTGAACAGCCGTTCCGAGCTCCTGTTGCGCACATGTATGGACCGCAACCATCATCGGGTGCCTCTTCTTATGATAATACAACAGATACCAGAAGAGATGGTAGGCCAGCGACTGCATATGATCTCGACAGGGAAAGGTCCAGTTTCACACAAGCCGCTATACAACCTTCTGTGGAATGGCGAAGCTCAGAGGAAAACACCAGAAACAGGCAAAGTGAGCGCAGTATGACTCATCCACGAACCAGTCCAATTGGGGACGATCCATCTGCACGCCGCGCTCGTCAAATGCCGCCTCCCTTCTCTCGCGGTCCATTTGTTGAGTCACCAACACCGCCAACATCACCACCACAACCTCCAACTCGCTCCAACACCCTTTCATCAACATTCGGTGATCCAGGAAGACGAAATACGTCGGAGTTTGAAAATTCCAACATGGACTTGTCTAGCTATGCTAGTGCGGGCCCGGTCGGAAAGACCAATGCCGGAAAAGACGTAGTTCGGCATCCTGGTTCGTTGATGACATCTCAGACCGACCGCCCAAGTACATGCGGAATCGATCTTGTAAACTCCAAACTCGGTCCCCCTCGCTCTGAAAGCACCCGCCCAAGCACACCAGGCATCAACCTTGGGAACTCCAAACTCGGCCCCCCTCGTTCTCAAACTACCCGCCAAAGCACATCAGGAATCGACCTTGGGAAGTCTAGACTCGGGCCCCGTCGAATGACCAGTGGATCTCAAGACGCGCAGGGTGCGACGAAATCGGGAACGTCGTCTGACCCCGGTAGTACAAGTTTCCCAGCGCGCGCTGCCAGCACGACCTTGGCAACATCTCAAACAGACCGCTCAATTACACTCGGAAGTGGCCTCGAAAACTTAATGCTCGAACCCCCCCCTCCATCGTCCAGTGGAGCTCAAAACGTGCAACCAGGAACGCATTCTGGTCCGGGGACATCCAGCTTTGGCCCAGGTCAATCCCTAGAGCAACAAACGCAAAGGCAAGATCAGCACTCCCAAACACAGCATACAGATGCTCGCGCACGAGGCTCAAGGCTCACGTTCGAAGAGCGAAGGAGGCTGGAGCTAGAAGAGCTAATACTTATGCGGAGACGAGATGAGGCGAAGGCGACGATCCTTAGTCTGTCGGGTCAGGGTATGGAGCGCTGGTTGAAAGAACTGAAGGAGGTAGACGATAAGATTGATGAGATTGAGAAATAGTTGCGGAAGAAGGGGGGAGATGGGAAGGACGGGGGAGGAAGTGGACAGAGCGGCGGAACAGGATATGTTTAGTTTGCACGACTTCGTGCTGGAATTTAAATGAACTCCTTGGTCCTGAGCTCGTATGAGAAATGAGATGAGATCTATCTAATTCAGATATCCCGATACATGTTCAAATAGCCTGATACACTTCATGAGCATACACCTCTCGATTGCAAGTCCCAAATATGATTTGGCGGGAAATCATATCGTGTCGTGAAACTAGTTTCAGCCCTTAATCACCAATCGCAGGGTTCTTTGTAACATGCCAATTCCCTGTCTCTAGTACCCTATGTGTTCAGTTTGCATTATCCTCGCGCAACTTCCTTCGCACGGCATTCAGCTTTTTCTCAGTCAAGACTAGCAGGCGCTGTTGAGCCTGCGCAGCTTCCATAGTGGCCGTCATGCCTGCGTGAAGAGTGCGTCGCCTTTCTTGAAGAGCCCCGAGAATCATTCCCTGCTGCTGGCTAGCCCTGGCAACTGCAAGCGGCGGACCAGACGGCATTTGCGAAGGCTGATGGCTTGAGTCACGTGCTACTTGTCCCTGATTGTGAGTATTTGAGGCAGTCTCGCCAGCCTCACGCTGGAGGAGACTTAGACCTATCGCCCTACCG
Source organism: Polyplosphaeria fusca (assembly GCA_010093805.1). Taxonomy (NCBI): domain Eukaryota; kingdom Fungi; phylum Ascomycota; class Dothideomycetes; order Pleosporales; family Tetraplosphaeriaceae; genus Polyplosphaeria; species Polyplosphaeria fusca. The sequence goes on from ML996202.1 coordinate 44,529, forward strand.
TCTGCTCTTCCGCTGGACATCGTGCGTTGCTTCTTATTTGCATGCATATCGAATTGATCTTGTCCGAGGAAACTTTGTGCACGCTTATTATTGCTCATCTGCAATTGCTCCGGAGCACCTTGCATGGCGATACGATTCGCGGGTGGCGGTGCCGGGGGGGGCTGGGTAGTCCGGAGTATTTCTTCGTTTCTGAGATCCTGGATAGACCTACAACTAATGAGGAACGATGATTCGAAAGCCTCTGGGGTTTGAGCAGGAATGTGGCGTTGCCCAACAATGACTGGCACTATCGGTGCGGATTCCGTTGGAGGATTTGGAGGGAGGGTCGTGGGCGGGGTTCGGTTGCTGCATTCAAATATTAGCAGCCTGTCAAGTAGCCCAGAACAACACCATCTGCCTCATTGCAGTCTGTAGTACTTCTCTCGTTGTCGAAATGAGGACCAGTTCGCCGTTGTTTTGCTCGGTATCCGAATAAACGTACAATGAGGCAAGGCTTTTTGGGGCAGAATGCTCACGAACCTGTTTAGCCTTGCAATCCTCGACTAAGGTCAAGTGATGCGGAGACAACTCGTGCTCCAAAGGCGGCGCTGTGGTATCCCAGGAGAAAGCTCACCAACGCTTACGAGATCCAAGTAAGGCTGCTAGCGGTACTCTCGTGGGCCTGCGTACGTCGTCAGATCATGATATTTTGCCACAGTTTGATCTGAATTACTATGGACCTCGCACCACCGAGAACGCGCGAGATGTACCAAAGCAAAGCGGCAAAGCCAGTCAGGTAGCCAGCGGGCGAGCAAGAATTTTGTCAGGTTTTGGGCATCCAGAGCGTGTGTTAGGTAAATTTCTGCTCCGTCGGGTTGTTTTTCTGCGGTAATGGCGACTACCTGAGCAGCTTCTAGACAGAGAGAGGCGTCACGAGTGCGGCGCAGAGGGGGAAGCGGCCACTGAAGGCGCGAAACATGTATACGCCCAGCCAGTTCGGGCAATTTACGCGAGCGATGACGCACCTTTGGGGAACTGCTCGAATTTTAACAAAACTTCTGGAATTTCAGAACATGATCATCAGATGTGCACAACGTGGAACAGTTGAAACGGGGCAAGTTGGAAGGACGCCTGGCAAATTTGGGACTACGGTAGTGCGGGGAGCCCCATGGCACCTCAACTCGCAGCTGCAACCACAGTGGCTGCTGAAATCCAGACTGAGAAGCAGAAATCCAGGCTCGCTGCACATCAAAGTTACGTTCTTGAGTTGTCTATTGGAAAAGTCGCCATATCTGCGGCTTTCGCACAGCAAGTTCTTGTAGCTTTACCGGAAATGTCAATCGCCAGTCACTTTCGCGCTCAAGGACGCTCTGGTAGACTACTCAAGTGTGTATGAAAAACTTAACTTACTGGTCTTTCTGGTAGTTCAGGAAAGGTAGTGCGGCGAGCGGAGGAATGGCAGTGGGAAATAGCTCTAGGTGGGGCATTTATCATGTCAAAGCCACAGGCAATATTTGTGGCTGACGAAGGCGGTAAGTAGGCGGTAAACAGACGGTCCTAAATCACTTCAGGCACACGATACCTTGACGAGAAAATTCTCCTCGTGCTTGTTGAGATCGACCATTGAACGAGCACACGCCCTTAAATTGTGGTATCCAACTGGCGTACACAACGCAAGCCACGCTTGGACACGTTCCTCCCCGCGTAATTCTGGGAACGCGACAAGATGTCCGAATGGTCGAACATCCTAAAGTATCAGGCGTGAGAAAGATTTTCAGTAGCTTAAATTAAGTATCACGTCCTTGTTACTGCAATTAAAGATTGGATTGCATCGGACATTATGCATGTTTTCTTGAGTTTCATTCGCGCATGTGCACATGAGGTGGGGAGCTATGTTACACCACCATGTTGCAATCATCCCTTGCATAGCCCACTCCATTGTGCCACCTTGTCCAAAAGCACTTCTCTAATCCAAAGTGAAAGCCGTAGCTTGTAGAGCCCACTGAATGTAAGAGAGCTCCTTGGTTCGCTTGACGACATCTAGCACAAGCCCTCATGCCCTAAGCACCTGCTCCATCTCCTTCAATCGAGCTTCCTCAACGGGAGAGAGCTTATCGATTAGCCTGTCGGCATCGCGCCACAAATCACGTGCCTTGCCCATGTGCTTCTTAGCTTCGATGTTTAGTCGAATGATCTCATATATCTCGAGGTCCCCTGAAGGTTGAGCGTGTTCAGACTCCGAGCGATCCTGAACACCCATGTTGGAGTAAGCCGGACCAGGACTAGGGCCGGGCGCGAACGACACCCGCATGCGGCGCTTGTTGGGAGTAGCTTCGTCGACGATGCTCGAGAGGCTACGCTTACGAATAGCTAGATTGAAAGAATCAGTAAAGGTTGCATATCCATCTGCAATATTACGTACTAGATGTTGCTGGCTGGTCAGTTGTCTTGTTCAGCGGACCGTCGTTCGTTTCGCGAGACAGATTGCCTTCGTCATCCTGGCCAGACTCCTCGTCATATCCAGCGTCCTTGTAGAATTGATCGTCGGTGTACACGTCGTCGTCATTGTCCCCATCGCCGCCGTTGTCCTCATGATCTTCGCGGCCCAATCGGTCACCGCCGCTCATGTTGTCGTCGTCCCCCTCGCGCACACGTAGCTCGTTAGCCTTCTGAAGCGCAAGCAGCTCTTTAGCCTTCTCACGCGCAAGTATCTCGTCGGCCATCGCACGCGCACGTATCTCATTAGCCATCTTTCCAAGCCTACCAATCATGTCATCTGTCACTGGAATCTTCAATCCTTCTCGATGCTTGGGGTCCCGTGCAGTAAGGAGGATGAAAGAGACCAGAGCAACGATGTCGTCATCCTCCTTTGCGACCTTAAATGAATCCTTCAATTTGATGCGGGAAACCGTGGTCACTTGAAATTGAGAATCCTTACCCGCTCGGTTCTCAAACAGGACAATCGTGATCTCTGAATCTTTGTCACCTTCCGGATCTACTTTCGTTGTGGTAGCATATACAGAGGCTCGCGTCTTAGTACACGTGCCGACGGGAATCAGGGCCTTGATGTAGGTGGTGTCGATGGGATTGTTGGTGGCTTTCTTCCCAGTATTCTCGATTTGGGGCAGAATGCCGTACTGGTCAGGCCCCAGCGCTTTCTTGAGAGTGTTTTTGGCAGCGACTAGCTCGTCGGCGGAGGACATCTTGGAAGCACCGAGATGTCTGAGTTGCGGGTGCGGGCCGTGTTCGAGAAGACTGTAGTCAAGCCTAGTCAGCTAGTTGGTACGCTCTAGCAGCTTTTCGGGACGTACTGTAGGAAGGTTTGTGGTTGGTGTTGGTGAATCTTCGACTGCGTTCTGCCGGCTTTAGGCGAGGCGGGAGGACGAGGTGCAGTGAAATTTCACCGCGCCGAACGAAGCAGGCAACGCCACAACGGAGTGCCCCGCCATTTCCCCCGCCTTGCCCTCTAAGTACTCACGTAATAAGATCGAATTCTCCCTGTGGGCAAAGTTTTGCTAAGCAGCCACCACAACTTCAAGATCATGGCCTCTTCTTCTGCCAACTCCATATCTCAGGCAGATAGGTGTCTCGGTAACTTCAAGGCTCTTCTCAAGAAAGACCAAGACCTCCTCGATTTGCTCCCCGCCGATACCGTCGTGTTCAATCCCCAAACTATGAGCAGTACCGCCGCCAACGAGCAAATCTACGTCGGCGTTTTCCAGCTTAACGTGGGTAATCTACGGCTATATGCACGTCTTGCATCGCCACTGGTAGGCACTTCGTCAATGCATCTTTTTTACGAGGGCCGTTACACTCCAGTCGCCAATTCAGAAGCGTTGATATGGGTGACTGTGGCTCCAGGATTCAAGGAGGGCTGGAAGTACGAGCAGATTCGTGCCGCCGCTACGTACTACTTCCTAGTGCGAAAGCCTGACTTCATCAAGGACGACATCAACATCTACACCTACAGCCGGATGAATGCGATCAAATCCGTTTGCGACGACTTCAAGGCAGACAGTGAGGCACAGCAGCCTGAGCAATAGGAGGCGGCACAGGCGAGTGCTCAGTGAAGATAACACGGAGCAGGAAGGCTCTATGAGCTCTAAGTACCAGGTCGGATGGGTTCAAACTTTTTAGACCTGGCCTTTGTGCCGTCAACTATTATGGGTGCACGTGGATTGGCGAAATTGGTAAGGTCCTAGAAGTCCATGGAGCATTAGGATGGATAACCTGAGTACTACTGTACGCCTCCTGGATGGTTCGGCGAAGCCTTTAAGGCGCAACTAAACAATAGACCTTTGCTCTACATCAAACATGCGCCGATTCCCAACAAGTGCTCTTTGTGATGTTGTCGATGCTTGTTTCGCTAGAGTAGAGCTCGCTAGTATCCTTCAAATGTCGCAGAGCTCACGATTCTAACTAGACAAACTTCGTACAGAAGCATCATACTGGCGGCTGTTCTTGGACATGTTTTGATGCACAGGTATGGCATAATCAGATAAGACGGCCTTCATCGCGGCTCGTCGTCCGACACCTCACAAGCGTTTGGTCTTGTTATTTCCTTTTTACTTTCCCCGTAAGCGGCACTTGCCCAAATGGGTTTGAAACGCATGCGTGACTTGTTGCTTGGTCGCGCGTGAATGAGCGGGATTTGGCAGTACGCGAGGCAGTCGAGCTGCTTGTCAGTGCCGAAGCCTCGAGATTCGCAACACTCCAAGCCCGCAATTCCGCTACAGACTGTAAGTTTCCGCCAGCATTTCTCTGGAGCTTCGCGCTCGACTGCAGAGCGAATCCAAAGCACGGCTGACTTGGTAGCCTGTGTTCCAGACTATCTCAACATCTCAGCACTGCGTCTTGCAAACAGTTGCTGAATCTAACGAGCAATCGTCAAGGTTTGTAGAGTCGAGAGCCACGATGTTGAGGTTGACTCTGATCGAACTTGTTGTAGATCTCCCTCGTCCCCCTGCCGTTCTAGACGACCATGCCGCTCAAGGCTTCTAACCCGACCACGCCGTCCCAGGCTTATACTCCGAGCACGCCGCCCCAGTCTTCTACCTCGACCATGCCGCCTCAGGCTTCTACCCCCAGCATGCCTCCCCAGGCTTCCACCACTATTGGCGATCCCGCTACATCTGCCGCTATTATGGCTGACAGGCCCTTCTGGCGGCGTACCCTCGTGCAAGAGTCCATTGCAATATTGCAGATGGACCTGGCTACCTTGGAGCGCGATTTCGATACAATTGGGAAGCAACTCCGGCAATTGACAGAGCGTATAGGCGATATCAAAGATGAGATCTTCAAACTCGAGAACTGGCGGGAGTGAGATCTGAATAGAGTGCATGAACTTCTGGGCTCCTGCAGCATGTAGATGACTTGCGATAGCAGCACTGTGACGGATTACGAATCCGTCTGGCTCAGTAGTACAATTAATAGAAGCAGCCATGATCTCATAGCTTGCTTTCGTCATCCTAAAATCGGCTACTGGCTCTGAAAGTGACCGTGGTGAATTCCCTGACGTCTGATAAATTTGCCGTCGGGCGGAATGTCGCCGATTCTGACCTCTCTGACGAGGGCGTAAGTAGGCGTGCTGGAAATGTCTCCCGCGCATCCTGCATACCATGTGGAGATCGCTCCGTATCGCGACATGCGCGTGCGTACGGCGGACGATAAAGGCCCATTATCGGCCGGCGTACTGTAGATGCGGCCGGGAATAAATTTGTCAGCCGCGACACATCCAAGCCTTGGTTGAAATGACCCCACATGCGCGCTTCCGGACATGTGTATAAATACTAGGGCGCATGTAACGCAAAGGTATGTAGAAACCTTGCAGCGTCGCAGCTTTCTCTTGGCGAAATATCCGAAAATGGCTCACAACGTCCTGATTACTGGCGGTTCAGGCTACCTTGGTGGAACTCTACTGGCCTGTCTCGACCCATCTGCGCTTCCTTCTCATGGGAAAATCTATGCATCTGTCCGTAGCAACGATCAGGCTTTGAAAATGGCAAGCTATCCTGTCGTGCCGTTGAAGCTGGACCTAGACGACCACACCGCACTCCACGACGCGATCGTGGAGCGCGCCATCAGCATCATCTTCTTCCTAGTCGATTCTCGCCGAAGCACCGTCCAGAAAGTTATGATTGCCGCCCTGGCCGAAGTGCAAAAGAACACCGGACTCCCCGTGCACTTCCTCCACACAACCGGCGCCAAGCTGTTCAGCAGCCACGTCGGACACCCCACCGACCGCCCCATCCTCGACACAGACCCAGACCTCTACGCCCTGCAAACGACATGCTCCGGCCCTTACCCCATCATGAACGAAGTACGCCCCGCATACCCCTCCAGTTCGAACCCCCGTGCTAACGCCCCGCAGGCCCTCGCCACAAACTCCACCATCATCGACCTCGCCGAGAAACACAGCGTGAAGTCGTACATCTTCACCCCCTGCATCGTCTACGGCGCCGGCCTGGGCTTCGGCAACCCCATCTCGATACAAACCGCCGCCATCGTGCGCGCCGCGCGCGCAGTACGCAAGGTGTATGCTACGGAGCCTGGGAACCCTGTGCGCGCTTTCCCCTCCCAAAATGTTCGTCGCTGATGAATGACAGACTTGGCCTGTGTGCCATGTGCTCGATAACACGGCGCTGTATATCCGCATGCTGCACCAGATGCTGGCTGGGGAGGAGATGGGGTATGGGAGGGAGGGGTACTATCTCGCATCTTCAGGGTCGGTGGCGTGGGGGGATTTGTATGGTGCTATGGCGAAGGCGCTGGCGAAGAGGGGGGTTGTGGAGGATGGGGAGGTTGGGCTGGTAGATGAGCGGGCGTTGGAGGAGATGGGGAGGGCGCTGGGGTGTAGTAAGGAGTTTGTGGGGGTGCAGTTGAGTGGGACGTGTACGTTTACGGCGGAGAGGGGGAGGAGGATTGGGTGGGTGCCCGAGTTTGGGGCCGAGCATGTGTTGGAGGATGCGGAGGAGGAGGTGCGGAGGATTTTGGAGGCGCTGGGCTAGGATGGGGGATGGCTGGCTTTGGGGGCCCTACGCCTGGTTCCTTCTGCCTCCTTTGCTCGCTGTTGACGTCGTTCTTCTGCTTGGGCCCTCTTCTTTGCTCGCCTTTCCCTCCCCTCTTTGTCGTTTCTGTCAGCAGCAAGCCTCTCCTCTTCCCGCTTTCTTCTAGCCCCCAGCTTTTTCGTTAGTCGTTTGATCTCGGCTTTGTTGTAATTCGCCTCCCAACCAAGAATTTTGCGCCGAAGTGCCATTTTCCCTTCTTCCCACCGTGGGATTCTCCACCAGCGCGGAAGAGAATTCTCCAGGGGCTCTGTGATCTTCGAAATACCCCCATCAAATTCAGCAATCCGCTTTTCCAGGTCCTTAGTCCTCTTCCGACACTGGCGGATTTCTTGCTCTGTGCGTACTTCAAAATCCAGCAAGTCCTTTCTAATTGTCCAACACCGAAAGCATGTCCTTTCGTCGTGCCCATGTGTCGGCGGCTGCGTTCTGCTAGTATATTTCGAAGGGCTCGGGCCGCTCGTTGTACCCTGAGAGCGACGAGCTTCGTATTCACGTCGAGCAGTGTTGTCTGCAAAGGTTTCATAGGCGGCATTAATCTGTCATGGTTAGTGCTGGGGCACCACAACTAAGAGGTACTTCTGCGCGTACGAGTTGCGACTTCTCTGTAGCAATTGACGAGCCTCTATTTTTGTCGGGATGATGATTTGCAATCAGGCGACGATAGGAGGTGCGGATATCCTCGAAAGACGCATGTGATGACACCTCTAGGACGGCGTAGTAGTCTTGGCTATCATAGGTGATAAGTAGCAACTGCCCATGCTGTAGCTACGCTGCAGCCTGATCAGCCAATCAGGAAGGCACTTAGTGTATATAGCTTCCTCCGCAGGCAGATCAATCCATCACTTATACATACACTTCTGATCTGCCTGATTTTATATCAATAGGTTGGCGCCATGGCGAGGGAAGATTGTGAGATGGTGGGAAAGAGAAACGAGACATGAGGTTATAGGAGCGGGGCTCGGGAAAGCCATAGCAAACGCCGTTACTTTGAAATTACACAGCGTTCAGCCTTCCCACGCAGCTCTTGGCAAAGAGAAGCGGTATCTCGCCATCATGCCTCATCAACAAAACAAATTCAAGTAGCCCTCCTGATGCAGGACACAAAGTCGAAGATATGACCCAAGTCTGTATACGAAAGAGAATTTGTCTCAGAGTTCGCGACAGCGCTTCTCTTCCTCTTCTTCCCGCCTGGACTAACGTAATAGCACTCCACCTCGACACTGATACTTCTGGCGTGACAACTCAGAAGTACCAAACGACATCTACGGAGAGTAGATGAATCGAAGCTCGTAGCGTCGGCATTTATTGGCGACGCGTTCGGTTCGATCTGGAGCGGTGCAGAGACGCCACGGCAGCGAAATGCCCCTTCATCATCGAACCATCAAGTGCGACAATCTCCCCGCCTCGGACATTCTCCATGAAGCTTGGGCACCAGTCATGTCCAAGGCATACACGACAATATGGAGGCGGCAAACGGCTGCAGCAGAGGCGCTGGATGGTGGCGAAGGCGGCAGTTCCTGATAGTCTCACGGGGGCATACCAAGAATTGGAGTTTTCAACGGCCTTTGGCGGCGTTTTCTTCCAAGCAAAGAGATGGCGCTCTCGAGGATCTGAGGGGTTGTCGGGCCATGGTTAATGGGCTGTGGTAGTCCACTCCTGCTGCCTTCGAATGTGATGGTTGTGCAGATCAAGGAGGCCTGAAAAGCAGGCAGGAGGAGAAATTCATCGTATAAAGACGAGGAGAAGCACATCTGAAACAATAGCCTAGGCGAAGATGGAAATCAAGAAGTTGTGTGGGGTGGCTATGCCCGTTCTGTGCTAGCGCGCCTGCCAGCTCAGCCCAGACGCGACGACCAGCGCTCACAGCCTCGCTTCATCCCCAAAACATGCCAACTGCTTACTCTCAAAGACGCCAGCGCTCCTCTGCACTCGTCATGCTCTGTCGCCCGCCTCCCCACCTGTCCCGTCTTGCCTGGTTCAGAATGTGCGGTCGGGAAGAACGGGTGAACGGGAAGGCGCGGTCAGGTCGATAAAACCCTCACGCCTCCCGGCCCCGCAGCCTCCACTATGCCGCTTAACTTTGTACGTATTTGTCAAGCGATGAACTGCCGTTCTTCGTTCTTCGTGAAACACGTCCGAACGACCCGATTTGCTGATGTTGACAGGTCCTCCTCATCCGGTTAAGCTCCAGTGACATGTTGGCGTAAGGCGTGCTGCCGTCAGATTGTCGCACTCGAACTTGCAGGGACCTGCTCGTATGCTGTCGTGACGTTTCCCACGTACTTTCATTCTCGATTTCGACTCTTCGAGATAGCGGGCTGTTAGCAGAGCAAGAGAAGGACGCCGTTGGGAGAGGGCGCATCGCCATGTCGACTCGCGACCAAATGCTGGCCATGCCGGCTCTGCCCCCGCCCGCCGGTGTCGAGCCCAACTTCGAGCATCCGCCTGCGAATAGAGCCCTGGTTTTGGGCATCATGGTGCCTTGCTTGACCATTACCACCATTGGGACGCTGCTCCGGCTGTACGTTAAGACCTTCATCATGCGAAAATGGCATCTGGAGGACTGTAAGTCGTCCTCTCCATGCCCTTGACCTCTGAATAACATGCCTAGGGCTGCTGCCTCTCGTCTTTGCTTTTACCGTCGCAGGATACGTCCCCGTCTTCCACGTCTATACATTTGCGCCCGTCGTTCACCAGTGGAACCTGCGTCTCGGAGCACTGCAGTCGTTTCTCCTTGATGTACACGTTGGGCTCATCTTCTACGATGTCACCATGTTGACACTGAAGCTGGCCATTCTTGTCCAATTTCTCCGCATCTTCATCCCAGAGCGCAACTTCTCATACTGGGCCACCCATGCACTCATCTGGTGCAACACAATCTTCTACCTTGCCATGCTGTTTGTGCAGCTCTTTGCCTGCAAGCCGATACGCAAGCAGTGGGATCCTTTGGTAACTGGCGGGTCTTGCCTCGACATTCCGCTGACCTACCTTATCAGCCAGTCTTTCAACTTTGCCCTCGATGCCCTTATCCTGGTCTGGACCCAAGCAATCATCTGGACTCTTCACATGTCCATCACCAAAAGAATCAAGCTCGGCGTTCTGTTTTTCGCCGGGTTGATTGGTGTCGTGGCTGCTGCGGGGAGCATCTTCATGAATGCTCGCATGTTCAACACCGATGATCAAAGCTACTGGTACGCACTCAGCGCGCTGATGATCTTTCCCGAGACCACGGCTGGGTTTCTGGTTCTCAGTCTACCTGTGGTCCCGAAATTCGTTTCGCATGTGCGGGCAAAGTACAATCCAGCGGCCACACGCTCATCGATTCCATCTCGGACCAATACCTTTGACTCACCACAACGAAAGGCCCCTCGCAGCTGGTGGCACGTCAGCGCTGACTCCTGGACCTCGAAACCCAGCAGTTCCGAGACACAAATACATCCGCTCCCACCTCCGCCACCAGTTTTCCTTCGTGGAAATGGAACGATGACGCGACAGGTTGGGCCACCGACCAAAAGAGAGAGTGAAATGATCGACGTGCCATCCATCGGGATTCTTCCGCCTGCGTTGGATACCAGACTGGCACGCGTCGACACGCCGAGCGAAACGCAATCACCGCAATCCCTGCGACGCACGGACACCCACGACAGCGAAAGGATACTTCGGGCTCAATCTGTGCGCATATATCGTCCAGTAGCACGGTCAAATTCGAGGCCGGAGCTTGGGATGGGCCCGGTTCTCTATCGCGACGAGTGCGGTATTAGAGACTGCCTGACCTAGCGCCCTTGTGCATGGATCTAATTGGGAAACATGCCACTTTTGCAGCTCCTAGTAGCGCCATAATCTCAAACACACGCTTATGACGACTACAGAGTCTGATTGTGTTAATCTACCGCACCGTTGCATTCGCAGGAAGCACTCGGGATGGCTAAGGTTAGTGATAAAGCCGCATGCGCCGGTAAATGGTGCGCTGACAGAATCTCGTTCAGAGATGGGCTTGGGCCATGATCTGAGATTGACCGATCATGTGCGATCTGACCATCTCAGCCATCGGTCTCGCCTGTACACCGGAAAGAGCCTCTTCAACCAGCGCCAAAACATCCTGTGCACACCCGAAGCTCAAGCTCCACCCTGCGCCACCTTGGCCGTAGGAATGTACGATTCGGCTCTTCTTGGACCTTAGCTCTCTCTCCACTCGAACGTTCCTCTGTCGGAACGGCCGAAGACCTTGTGCAAATGGATATGATTCGTCGAGACGAGCTTTCTTGAGGGAGGGCAAAAAGGCCTCGCACCGAGAACGCATGCGCTTCACGATCGGCGAGTCTAGGGTAAGGTCCAGGGATTGCTCATGAGGCTCGGCAAATCCTCCGATGAGCAGAATGTTGTCTAGGTACCCACGTCCATGTCAGTACGTGGCTCTTGTATGCTTATGTTCGAAACGTACCATTTCGGGGAACAAGAAAGATGATTTCGCTTGAATCGTGGACCGCATCCGCGGTAATCGTCAATGCAGCCTCAACCTTTGGGAAGTTGGCGCCGTCATTGATAACACGGATGAGACCACCGCGAATTGGATAGCACGAGTTGTCCCCAGCCAGCGTGGTTCCTTGCAGACCCGTAGCATTGACAATGGCGTCAGCTTTGAATTCCACACGCAGCGCTTCTTCAATATCAAGCAGGTCGCAATCGATTTCCCGAGTAACAAATTTGGCCCCTTTGGATCTGACGAGGCTAGTGAGCCAATGCATTCCTTTGTCGGTGTCGATGATCGGAGCAAGCAGCTGGTAAGCATCGACTGCGCCGTATCTGTCAACTATACCTCAGCATGATTCCTCTCGTCGGTCAGGACCGGCCGACTCGTATCCACTTACTCGGGGTCCACTTTCTGCTCCTCCATTATCTGGGTGCTGCGTCGGAACCCCCGTACACCACTGGCAATCATCTCTTCCATTTTATCAAACTGGTCGGGATCTTCTTCGATGGCGCTCGGAAAGAAGAATGTTGACGGCATCATTCTCACACCGCTGTCGTCTCTGAGTCTACCATCCCCATTTGTGTCAGCAAGAGTGCTCTGTCAGCATCGAGTCATCAAACGTACTGTTTGATGTCGGCGATACCATCCCAAATATGATATGCCGTCATACACCAGACCTTCGACCGCTCCAAGCTGATCCGATCTGTATGCGATCCGCATACTGCAGGTGGAAATTCCCAAAGAGCACCTGCAATTTGGGATGTGAGGCGTTTCCCAGGCTCATCACTCACAAAGTCTTTTGCGAGAACCGTGACTCGATAGCCTTTATCGAGAAGTACCCACGAAGAGACCAGCCCTGTCACACCACCGCCAATGACAAGAATGTGAGGCGAGAATGGTGGAGGGTGTATTAAGGGAGATGGAAGCGGCGTGATATCTCGCCAGAGGGTGAGCCTGGGGGAGTCAAGTGAAGACATGTTGAGTTCATATGGCCTTCTCGTCAAAATCTGGGAATACTCTGGTATGAGGTATGCCGTGAATGCCTACCCCTTTTTATATATGCCAACATGACCAAGTCTCCGAGATGGTTGCCGTCTTACGCCATAATAATCAACATGGATGACGCGTTGTCCTAGCCACTAATATCTTCCAAAATGTTCTGTACCATGTCGCGGTCAATATGCGGGTAGTAGTGCGGGTAGTTGTACGGACAGCTGTACGGGCTCGCCGCTCCATTGCGGCCCACAGATAGAGAGCCTTCCGTCACGAGCCATGCTGCACAGAGCTCTTTGTGTCAGCTAGTTTCTCTTAGCCCATCGCACACAACGCTCGTTCCTCGCATTCGCAACGCTGAGGGGACCCAATTACCACCACAATCCCTCACGACTTCGTGGTACACCTACTGGGTCACAGCAAGAAAGGTCACATGTGTTCAGAGTGTCTCGAACAAGCAAAAAGAATGCAAGTCGAACCACGGTTAACCGAGATGACCAAGATCATCGAAGGAACCACGGGCGAGTAATGGTCTCAGTTCTATTTTCATGCGGGAACCTGCAGCGTTCCACAGTCCATCGAATCAAGGCTATCCGAGGTGCCCGGGATCGTCAAAAGAAGTACGGGCGAATAATAGCCTGTGTTGGATTTTCAAGCGAGAACTTGCAGGGACTTGCGGCGTTCCAAAATCTTTCGAATCAATACTCATACTCGGGAGCAGCTAAACTAAGCCGTCGTCATGGTAAGCTCCAAGCGGCCAATCTTGAAGTCGCATAGCAACCATCACCAATGGGCTCCTTTGTATTGGCTGGCTTCCTGCAAGGACGTCAAGTTCGATCTCCACGGCATCATACATGGCAGTTATCGGGAACTATCCCGCAATTTCATCAGTGTTGTTCATGAGCGGAATATCCGTCAAGGGCTATCTATGGATACCAAATGGATATCAACTTTAGGGGTGTCCGAAACCTATTACTTTTAGCCTGGTTCCGCTACTCATAATATGTTGGGTGGCTTGTTGGGTGGCTTGTCGGGTAGGTATGCATATCATGGATACCAAACCTATGATACGGGCATTCGGTCGTGTACAGCACTGACTTGCATATGACTGCACTGCTTTTGATCTAGTGAAGCTAGATCGACGAGATTAGATGCAACTTGAACCCGTATTGCCATCCTTGTTCTCGGCGAAGTAGAGGTCGATGTCGAAGCTCGTTCTTCGGGATATACCTCTATTGGTAGATTTGAAAAGGCAAAAGCTGCGTACGAGTCAGGCTTCGTACACACCTTCGCAATAGCGCTTATATCAAACAGAAACTCGCGTGCTGAAACTGTGTGGTAAACTTCAAAGATCAACAGCTACGAGGAGCCAAAGCGGGAGGAACGGACCCTGCCGCAATGCTTTAACCCTTGTATCGGCTTGTGCGCGGAGTCGGTCAAGCATGGGCTAGGTGCGATACGGCGTCGCATTGGTCGCGTGGACGAAGGAACTCTACCCTTGATTGCGAATTGGTGCGAACAGATTCGGATGATGCTTGCCTCGGTTCCTGCATAGCGCTGAAACTAGCTGCCGACGGGAAACGGCCGACCGGGGGACTGATCGCCGAATCGGCAACACTAAGGAAAGTAAGAGTCAAAATGCAGTTGTCTGGCATTGATCTTGCAAAAATCATTCATCCCGCGAGCTTTTTTGCTTGAGATCGCCGTACGCCATGACAAAGACTGAGGCTGTTGCCTCGACGCCGACACGGCTCGCAACGATACCTCCACCCCCGGATGGAGGCTTCCGCGCGTGGAGCCAAGTCTTTGCTGGGCACCTCGTCATCTTCAACACGTGGGGCTACATCAATTCGTTTGGCATCTTCCAACCATACTACGTCTCGCATCTCGCTCTCCCAGCGTCAACAATTTCATGGATTGGATCACTCCAGATCCTACTAGTCTACCTCCTCGGACCCTTTTCTGGGCATGCGATTGATCGAGGCTACTTCCGCATCACCATCACCGTTGGCTTGTTGCTGCAGGTCGTCGGTATGGTGACTACCAGCTTTTGCAAGGAGTACTGGCAGCTCCTCCTTGCGCAGGGTGCATGCCAAGGTCTGGGGAACGGAATGCTGTTCTGTCCAACCATCGCCCTCGTGTCCACGTACTTCTCGACCAAGCGGACCATTGCCGTGTCTACAATGGCTTGCGGTGCGGCAACAGGCGGCATGGTATTCCCAGCAATCGCACGACAGCTTCTTCCACAAATCGGCTTTGGCTGGACGGTACGCGTCATGGCGCTGGTCGCTCTGTGCAACGCCGTCATAGTCGTGTGCGTCGTGCGTACGCGTATTCCGAAGCGAGACACGGTTTCTCTCGTCGAGTGGTCGGCCTTCCGAGAGCCGGCGTACTTGCTTTTTGCTTGCGGGTCGTTCTTCGCTTTCTGGGCCGTATACTTTTGCTACTATTTCGTAAGTAACTCACATGGCCACCGTGTCCGTCTCCACTCAGCCCCCCTAACTCCCCTCCAGATCCGCCAATTCGCAAAAGACATTCTCAACACCGACGAAGACCTCTCCTTCTCCATCCTCCTCATCCTAAACGGCATGGGCGTCCCCGGCCGCCTGATCCCAGCCCTCATCGCCGACCGCCTCCTCGGCCCCGTCTACACGTACGCCGCCGTAGTCCTCTGCGCCGCCATCGTGCTCTTCGGCTGGATCGGCGTGTCGAGCACACCCGGCCTGATTGCCTTTACCGTCGTCTACGGCTTCTTTGGCGGCGGCGTGCAGAGCTTGTTTCCGGCGGCGCTGACCAGCCTCACGACGGATTTGTCCAAGGCAGGAATCAGGATCGGAATGATGTTTTGCGTTATTAGCGTTGCGTCGTTGACGGGGCCGCCGATTGCGGGCGCGTTGATTCAGAAAGGGGGGGACGGGTATATGGGGGCGCAAGTGTGGGGGGGTCTAAGTATGGTGGTTGGGAGTGGGTTTTTGGTTGGGGCGAGGATGGTGGGGAGGGGGAAGGAGGAGTAGGGTTTGCGAGGGAGCGAGTACTGGTAGTGTACAAGGAGTAGATTTAGAGAAATTCTAGCAGTCACGTGTCAGCTAGGCTTCCAATCACAAGTTGCTTGTCACGCTACGCAACTAAGTCTTGATTATAGAAGTCTTAAAAGACTACTTGGACAGTACGTAAGTATGCCGTCTTGTTGGAGATAGGTGTCGGCCCCCACCGCATAAACATCACGTGACTGACAGAATTTCTAAGTTTCCCCTTGGATGAGTGTTAGTAATGTAGGATTGGAGCCTCACATTTATGAGATCCGGGCCATCTCTATCGCAGAATGGGAGTAGTGAATGTGACTTCGGCAAGCAAAGCCCGGTCGTGTGGCTCCGCGCGGTGTTACAGATATCAGGCGCGCAGTGCTGGGACAAAGAAGGAGAGGAGATGGAGTGGGACCGAGTGTTCTTTATGTGCGACTGAGCACCAATCAACTCTGCGATTCCGATGGCGTCTAATAGTTAGCATACCGGTATCCAAGCACGTTCGCCAGGTGGGGAAGCTGCCTCGAACCGAGGTGGGGTAGTTTGAGCTGGGCACTTGGCCGTCGTTCACTATCCCTAATTCGGTAAGATGTACGACCTTCATTCCAGCGGATGGGCACATATCCCCGGTCGCGACGTTCTCGTCTCGAACATTTCACCCCTGCATCATGATACGCGAAGGTCTGGCTCCGCGGCCTTACTTTGCACTTAAGAGGTTGCCTCCCACGGTGCTGACACCGGGGCTTGCAACGATTCATCTCGTGTGAGTTGGACACACTTTCCATCTGGAAATCCATCACTGCGATATCAACACCACCTCTTCGCCTGAGATGCACAAACACCGATTTACACCGCTCGCTCCTCTGCTGCTCTTCGCGCTCGTCCAAATCCCCGGCGCCCTCGCAGCCCGCGAACGCAACCGCCCCAGCTACCGCACTTGCCACGAAGTCTCTCCATCCTGCCCGCTCGCCGGAACCACGTATGGCTACTACCCCGAGCTCGGTCCCAACGCCTTCTTTCTAGCGCTGTTTGCGCTCCTCTTCCTCTGGTCGCTGGGTGTCGGTATCTGGAGCAAAACATGGACATACACGCTCGCTCTCGGCGGAGGCACTCTACTAGAAGCTCTGGGCTACCTCGGGCGCGTGCTCATGCACAACAACCCCTGGAACAAACAAGGCTTCGAGATGCAGATATGCTGTCTTGTTCTCGGGCCGTCGTTTGTTGCGGCGGCGATATATCTGACGCTTAAACACTTCGTCATATACTGCGGCCAGGAGCATAGTATACTCAAGGCTAGACTGTATCCCTGGATCTTCGTGGGCTGCGATTTCGCCTCGATTGTGCTGCAGGCTATTGGTGGGGGCGTTGCGGCGGGAGGAGGGTCGTCGGATAACATCAACATCGTCAACGTGGGGAATAATCTTATTCTTACGGGCATCGCGTTTCAGGTCGCGACCATGACGGCGTGCGGATTGCTGGTCGTGACTTATCTTTGGAGGTACAGGTCAGCTAGAGCAAGACGACTCGCGTCAACGGAGAAGAGTGCGTTCCAATCGAGCAGGGATAATGGCATGGTCAGCACGAAGTTGTACGTCTTTGGAAGCATGGTTGTATTGGCGTATTTTACCGTCTTGATACGATGCATCTACCGACTGCCTGAAATGGCGGGAGGCTGGGGAAATGAGTTGATGAGGAAGGAAAAGGAGTTTTTGTTACTGGACGGCATGTAAGGCTCCAATGATTGTGAGGGACGATGGATCGGATACTGACATTGGATTCTAGGATGGTCGCGATCGCATGCGTCGCACTCACTGCAGTTCACCCAGCATTCTTCTTCGAACCGTTTACCAAATTTCGCAAGTCAACACACAAAGCCTCGGACGAAAATAGTACACCGACAATATCAGATTAGACTGTCGCCGCACATCGTAACGTTCTCTCTATAATCACTGACGTGAATCTACGTCTAATACCATACACTTTACTCTTCTCACATCTTAGTTGTCTGCGACTCTATAAACTAGGGTCATTCTCATCATATACGTCATGTCTATATCTTGCACCGGTGTGATCATTCTTTACGCGCTAATATTCTTTGCCGTCAAGTCTTCAATCTCCTCCTGCTCTGGATAAATTCCCCTTGATCTCAATTCGGGGACAAGCAGTTCGACAACATCTTCAAAAGGTGTTGTCACAAACCCGACGTTGACACCGCCGACGTCGGCTTCTCCAACCCACCTTTCGAGCTCCTGTGCCACTCATTGAGGAGATTCTACGCTCACCTGACCCAGGCCACCAATGGATGCCTTTTCGGTGATGACCCAAGGGGTCCATTTCGGCACCTCTGGTGATGTAGCGGTGAGCTGGTCAAGTAAAGAACGAACGTGATGGTCTTCGGCAATATCTGATGCCGATATTTCGTAATCTGGACCGCATTTCGAGAGATCCATGTCCGTCCACCCTGAGACAAGTACCGAGCTGCTGATTGTGGATACGCACTTCTTTAGCGCCTCGTCATCTGTACGCCCAAGGATTGAGTTGAAGGTCGCGAAGAACTTGATTCATTGTGGACCCTTTCCTTGCTCTAATGCAAGCTGCCGCATCTTTCGTTCAGTCTTCCTACTAAATTTTCTCAAATCCGTGGTACTTATGGATACATAAGGTAAGACTAGGCTCTACTTTGGTGTAGATCGTGAAATTAAGAAAGGCTTAAGAAAATTAATGGGAAGACTAAGCAAGGCCGAGCTTCATGGAGCTCCCGGACCTCCGAGCTACAGCTCCATGGAGCTAGAACTCATTCCATTTCAAAGCCTGGTTGATGACGAATGCCGTCGCGCAGAGGGCAGAATCACCGCCGCAATATGAGGTCATGGTTATGCTACCAAGATATCGGGACATAGTACCCGATCGAGTTGTGCCAGCTAAGCATGTGGGGGTGAGGGAGAACATTCGAAGACGAAGTATCATCGCAAGCTGCTGCGCTGAGCATAGTGGCAATCGCAGCATGCGAGCGATGAATCTGCTTCAGAACTAATCCGCGATGTCGACATACGTACTAACTATACATCGATAGGAGCACTATGAAAGAAGTAGACGGACTAATTGAAGACCCGCCTGCGTCTCGTCCTACGCGTTCTAGTGTCCCGCATCTGCACAGATGTTGCAAACAAGGCGGGTGTTTGCAATTCTAAATTCCAAATGTTCAGGCCGAGTTGTGACACGTATATTTCCTATTATACGGTTCGCCCGTACCGTGATCGCTCCATAGTGACGCAAGTTAAGAAAAAAATGTGGTCTTATCGGACCCACATTACGACGGCTAAGGGTACAAATTTTCTTCTTGGGGTATTTATGCTGTGCATGCGTAAGCCTAAGTTCGCAACTTAGCGTACACTTAACGTCGGGGTGAGGAAACTGTGTGATCACCGGCCCCTTTGATGTTACACGCAATGGTTACGATAACTGACGCTAAAGCTGTTGTGGCATTGGCCGGAACTCGAGCTCTAAATTCGCCGAGCGATAGGCGTTGGGAAGATATGGATGGGTTCGTGACCACCAAACATCGAAGCCTCTGATATTCACTTTAAGACCGCGATTGCGCCGAGTGCTGAACGACACATTGCGAACAATACTGGCACTCAAGTGGCATGGCGACAACACTCGAATCTAGTTTGGGCTCGAATTGGCCATCACCCCTTCCTTCGACTCCAGACGCCCCGATGACTGAAGCATCGTCAGTGGTCACATCCACACCTTGCCTTGCTCAGGTGGCCGAGCATCTAGCTCCAGCCAGCGCGAGTGCGCAAGTTGATGCGAACCCGACCCTTCCCATCAATTATCCCGTTTCGAGGCTACAATTTGATGCAAATCACTGCATCGACGATTTAAGAGTGCTTAAGGTCGCTGTAGTGGGTGCTGGCCTCGCCGGCATCAACGCCGGTATCCTGCTACCTGCAAAGGTCCCTCGTATCGATCTGACCATCTTCGAGAAGAACAGCGACGTCGTGAGTTTAGTTCCGTTCGAATATATAAAGTTGGCGTCTAATCATTTCCCAGAGCGGAGTCTGGCTGGAAAATATCTACCCCGGCGTGCGATGCGACATACCGGCACATGTTTATCAATCAACCTTTTCGCCCAACACGCAATGGTCCGAACAATTCGCCGGAGGCTCAGAGATCCGAGACTATTGGCAGTCTCACGCAAGAAATCACGACGTCTATCGTTACGTCAAATTTCGCCACCGCGTAGACGAAGCTTCTTGGGATGATTCGGTATCCCAATGGCATCTAAGAGTCCAGGACCTCGACGCCGGAAGTGCCACAGTCCATCAATTCGACTTCGTCATTTTCGCTCTCGGTCGATTCAATACGTGGAAGCTACCAGAATACCCTGGTATTGACGAGTACAAAGGTCACTTGAGGCATACCTCCAATTGGGATCCCAATCACGATCCAACTGGCAAAAAAGTAGCCGTCATAGGCAACGGCGCAAGTGGTGTCCAAATTGTCCCCAATCTTCAGCTCATCTCATCTCATGTCACTCACTTTGCCCGAAACCCCACCTGGATAGCTGCGTCGTGGGCCAGAGATGACCGCACTTTTGAGCCACAACCTTTTACGGACGAGGAACGAGAGTCGTTTAAGGATCCAGAGACGTATCTCAAGTTTAGGAAAGCTCTAGAAGAGCGGTACTGGCGAAAATTTCGGGGGTTGATCCGAGGCTCCAAAGAGAACAGCGGCATGAGAGAGTTTTTCATCGACGTCATGAAGAAAAGAGTTGAAGCGAAACCGGAGCTTTTGGATGGGCTGATCCCAGACTTCTCTCCGCACTGCAGACGATTGACACCCGCTCCAGGTTACCTCGAATCCCTCACCAAGGAGAACGTTGATCTCGTGAGAACACCGATCAAGCGATTCACACCCAAAGGCATTGAAACGGTGGATGGCAAGGAACACGAATTCGATGCTATATTTTGCGCGACAGGTGCTCATACCGACCTTGTGCCGCCATTTCCGGTCAAGGCACGAGGGGTAAATTTGAAAGAGGCATGGAAACCCGGAGGTAAATGGGGGTTTCCATACACGTATCTCGGCTCAGCAACGCCCGGCTTCCCAAATCTTTTTTTCCTTCTCGGACCCCACGGTGCTGGACCGTCCGGCACAGGCCCATTCGCAGTCGAGACGGCCGTAACCTACTATGCCAAGATCCTGCGCAAAGCTTCATCGCAAGGCATCAAGACCATCACGCCTCTGAAGGAAGCAGCGGATGACTTTGTAGATTACTGTGACGCCTTCGTAAGTCAACACTTGTATACACAGGCAATGCCACGGTTTCATGCTGACAAGTGCCTAGTTCCCCACTACTGTACTCACTGACAACTGCTCATCCTGGAACAACGGAGGCATTCCTGGCGCGCGCATCCACGGAATCTGGCCCGGATCTGCAGCACATCTGGTTCTCGCGAAACAGGACCCGAGATGGGAGGATTGGGAGTACGAGCACATCTCCACGTCTGGGAATAGGTTCGCCTATTATGGAAACGGGTATGCTAGGGGAGAGATTGATGAGTCGACTGATCTTGTGAGCTATTTAAAGCCTCCAGATCAAGAGGTTAATTTGAAGGATTTGCACGAGAGTTGGTGGGATTTGCCGGGACTGACGAAGAAAGACTTGTGAGCCTGGGCGATGAAGACGGAAAAATGCATCTACGTACGATGCAATATGGTAAGGCAATTGATCAACGCAAATATTCGGTACTTTTCATGAAACTTCCCGAGAAGTTATACTAGAATAGAACAAATTAAGAATTCATTTCATCGCTTTGTTCAATTCAAAGACTGAATGCTAACGCCGAAACGGTGTCTCGCCCGATACGTAACGATCTGAGGATCTCACCTTCAAAGAAAGCGCATCGATTCTTCGAAATATATCTGAAGGAGATGAATGTGTTCAGGTGCCACAGTTCCAATCTCCAATACTTTGCAATTATGCTCAACTGCGTATGCTCTGGAGTAATTGATCCTTGAAGTTGGTAGTAAGGTTTCAACGTGCGTGCAATTAACGCGGATGGGCTGTTTTGTAATTGCTTCGCCATGTTCTAAGGCTGGTGCATCATCGCCACGCTCAGCAGTGTAGATCATGCCATGATCTTGAACGACCAGACCGGGTTTTGTTGCACCTCGGGATCGATATGTATGGACCGGGCTGTACATGTCAAATCGCCGTCGAATACGGGTATGAAAGATTTTGGACTAACACGCATTGGCTGAAAGTGCCCTTATTCTGAATTACCACGAAGGTTCGTACTTCAGAATATGCAGTTTCTCCATATGGTATAACGTTGAAATGCGTAGATCCTCGAGATTTCCCAGGACTCTCTTACCCGGCTCGTTCAGCCCACAGCATCTTGAAAACCTGAGTTTTATAAGTATCAGGTCTGGTGGTTCTACGACAGCAGATCATCACATACCCTTCCTGTAGGACCTGTACTGAAGAAGTGGGAGCGGTGTGCAGCTACTATCCTGCGACACCCTTGAGTTTCGTTAGTTTCGCTGGGCATTTAGTTTACTAAGAGCTTACTAGGGCCAAGTCGTTCGACATCAATGGAGTCTGTCCTAGACTTGATAAAACGACGGGCTTTACTGCCGCCGTCTGCCTCTTGGATTTCTGGAGGAAGTTTGGTTGCAGGCTGGACATCATAAGCGGGCGTATATGCACTACCCAGTGCTCCAAAAGGGCCGTAGGATCGCGACGGATACCCTGAAGGTAAATCATGTGGGCGGGGGAGACTGCTGCTACTAGGAATGGGAATCCTTGTAGAAACTCCTGTTCCTGACCATATGTACTCAAGAACGCCCCCATCTTCATCCAAGACAGCACAGTATGCCGACATGCCTCCTCATTCCATGACCAAGCAGTGTAATTCATTCTAGGCTTTCCCGTAACAGACCAAGCGGAGAGGTGCAGATTCGATATTTTCTGTGTACTATGATTCAAACGGTTTCTTTAATCGGACACACGGAGGAGGTATATCTCGTCGAAATGAGAATCGCGCAACATTCAGCTGGACCCCGCACCGGTCAACATGCAAGCGCCTGCGTCGTGATCTGGCGGACCAATGAAGCAGTGGTGAGGCGCAGGCACGTGCGCCATGTTTGCCGACACGGCTGAGCGCCAATGCTCCCCGACCCTCCACGATAGAGTGCATGATTTTCCAGAAGACACCGACCGCTACTGATCGAAGAACGACTTATATACGCTAAATGCACGTGCGCATATCATGATGTGCGTAGCGCTACGTCGCTGACTGAGTGGCGGCTGCCTAACTCAAACCGATGCGTCGAACGAAACGTTGTGATTGATAGCTGAACTGCGTCATATTCAATGACTGAAGCATCGCAAACGGAACCGGGCCATCTGAAATTACAACTTATGACGACAAAGAATCACAGCCCCGAGTTGCGTGCAATCGAAATGCATGAGCACCCGAGCGAGCTAAACCCTTCGACGAAGACTGCTACTTCCAGGGGAAGAGTGCTCTCAATACCGCTTAAGTGGACCAACAGCGACCACCAGGAGACTGAATTAGATGATACTCCTGAGCCATATGTGGTATTATTTCCGAAAAATCATATTTCGGACAAAGATGGGGAGGATTGGAGCACATCCTCTGTTCAAGCGAAGCTTCAAGATGAGTCGCACGAAATGGAGTCGGTTAATAATCATCAACGAGAATCAAAAGATCACGAAGTCTTGGATCTCGTATGGAACTGCAGCCGGTCCTCTGAAATGGTCGCGCAACTGCCATTGGACGATCAGAATCTCTGCCACCAATGCCGAATGTTCACCTACAGCAAATTCTCGCAATCGACTCCAGACTCTCTCATAGCATCATTCGATGTCTCACCTGAGGCTCTAATTACGTCTGAATGTGCGCTTTGCCGCCTATTCGGGTCGTCATGTTCTCTCCGTGCTTTTGCAGAGAACGCTACCAGGGGAAACTCGTACATCAAGGCACCCGTCATTACTCGAATCCACCGCGCCACTGGTTTTTATAAGGCCTTGAGAGGTTTCGACTACTGGGAATCTCAAATCCTGTTAAGAGTGTCAATCAAGGACTCGGTTACGGAGCACAGCAGCACTCGAGACGGGCTCATACATGTCATCGACAGTAGACAACCAGTGGAGCTTGTTCGACGGATCGGAGAGAATCAAGCCGATCTTACTTTCGTTCGGCACAGCGTGCATCAGTGTTTGGCCAATCACGGTGGGGATTGTCAGTCTGAAGTACCCACGATAGATAAACTCCGAGTGATCGACTGCCGCCTCAGAACCGTGGTACCAGCTCCCCCAAACTGCTCATACGCCGCTCTTTCATATGTTTGGAGTCAAGTCCACTCGGCACCTCAGCTCAATCAAGAGGCTAGTAAGACCTTACCTTCAAGAATGCCAAGACTCGTTGAAGACAGCTTGGCTGTGGCCTTGCAGTTAGGCTACAGTTACATTTGGATCGACCGCTATTGCATTGACCAACTAGATGAAGAGACCAAGCATATGCAAATCCGCCAAATGGACCAAATATACGCTGCGGCGAAGGTCACCATCATTGCTGCGGGAGATCAGCACCCCAGTGGACTACACGGAGCATCAGGAACGCCACGAAGATATCACTCCCATGTGCATCTCCGCGACTGCACCTTGGTTTCAACCCTCCCAACTCTGGAGTACGCAATAGAACAGTCGCCATGGAGTAAAAGAGGCTGGACCTACCAGGAGATGATTTTGTCCAAAAGACGAGTCTATTTCACGCCCTGGCAGGTCTACTACGAATGCAATACAACACATCACAGGGAGAGCGCACTCAAGGAGATGAGCCAGGATAGGTGGTTTGGTTCCTTCAAGATTCTGAACCCGTTGGAAATTGATTTGATGAGCCACATTGCTAAATACCGCGAACGCAACTTGTCTTTCGAAATAGATGCTCTTAACGCCATGGAAGGTATCTTCCGACAATATGAGGCTCGGAAGTCAACCACCACTTGCATGGGAATTGTTCTAGAAAACACTCTTTTGAAAGAGGAGTCAGCATCGTTGATTTTCATCAGAGGCTTATCCTGGTTCCACTACAGTGCAGCGCACAGTCGGACGGACTGGCCTAGCTGGACTTGGGCTGGCTGGAAGGGCGGCTTTATCCACAGTTATCTCCTCAGGCCTGAACTATCACCGGCCTCTCAGCCCATGTTCAACATACGTGTGGAAGACGATGAAAGAACAATCACTGAAATAACGGCACCCCGGATTATTTCCACTTCCTCCAAGCGCGAGTTATATCGCTATCTCCATGTCGAAGCACCTATATTAGACCTGGAATTTGCCCCGTCTTTGTCGCCGACGAAGCGACCATGGAGAGACTTTAAGCTAAGCTGCTTTAAAATTATTTCCAACGACTCAATTCCCAAACTAGTGAACGGGAGGGAGGTCTTCGTTCATCTAGATATGCAGGAGGACATGGCTTACCGACTTTACCAATTGGAAAAACCCCATCGATTCGTTGCAGCATTGCTTGGATTTGCTAACGAGCAAGACGGATATGATGGTGTTGGACTTGTCCTTGTCCTTGTTGATAAGGGAACATATTACGAGAGGATTGGGATGGCAAATTCGGTGACGTTCTTCGAACCAGAGAGTACCTACGACGCAAAACCGAAAGAATACCCATGCGCATTGAAATCATGGGGTGTATTGAGGGCGATACCACGGCAAAGCATACTTATTGGATAAAGAAATAATTTCAATTCTTACAGAATGTCCTAATTATACTGAACTTACTATCGAATAAAGTGTGTAACTGAGCATAGGTAGCATCATGACGTGGGTAAAGTTGGTTCTATCGCCTAGAGAGTAAAAATCACGTGATGTAATCACATGACATGGACGTTATGTGATTAGCCCTGTATATTTCCTTCTGCTTCCTTGAAAACTATATTTTTTATCACCAATGCACACGTACATACACATGATTGTCCTTCCAATGCTTATAGTAGGTCCTTTTAATGTGCATTCCATTAACTGCATCACGTGATATTTCTTCTCACATTCTGCGCGACACCACCAGCGGGCACATGGGGCCTTACCACATGTCCACACATGCTCCATCTGATACCGCTTCAACTGAAAGTACCGCCAAATTATCTAAACAAATATACTCCATTAATGATAACATACTACTCCTTGCTGCCTTCCTCTGAGACCTCATGTCGACCAACAACATTCATAAAGATCTGCTCCAATGTCGCCGTACTCACGCCATAATAAGCGATACCTAGTGTCTGCTTGACCTCCTCAAGCGCTCCAAAGATGTTTGCCAATGAAACATGCCCAAGAGGAACTGCAAATTTGAACTGCCCATAGCTGATTCCGCGCTCAGTGGTCGCTGTCGGAAAGGTATTTCTTGTCCATCCCTCTATGCGCGCCATCTCGGTGGACGAAGTGTACGGGGCGTCTGCGTGCACCAGGTGGACAAAATAGGCGTTGCCGTAACTGCGTCGCAGGTCCTCTGTTGTGCCAAGGGCTAGCATGCGACCTGCGATGATTCCGGCGCGAGTTGCTAGTGCATCTGCTTCCTCCATCGAGTGCGTGGTCAAGAGAAGGGATCGCCCAGGCGCAATCGAGGTCAAGGTTCGCCACATCAAGCGCTTGCTCACTGAGTCCATGCCTGATGAGGGCTCATCAAGGAGCAGCACTTTTGGATTGCCCATCAACGCTATCGCGAGAGAAAGTTTTCTCTTGTTTCCGCCGGACAACTTCGTGGCTATGCGATGCGCAAAGCGCTCCAGGCCTACTGCTGTCATGATGAGATCAATGTTGTGCATCGGGTGACTGATACCACGCATTTTTGCGTAGAAGTGAAGGTGCTCAATCACAGTCATCGAGTCCAATGGGTCGATTTGAGGGCAGACTCCGAGCCTTGAACGGGCCTTGCCTCTTTCTCGCAATGCCGGGACACCATCTATAAAGATCGCGCTGTTGCGGCTGCTGGGTTGCAGGTCGCCTCGAATCATGGAAATTGTCGTGGATTTTCCGGCTCCGTTGGGTCCAACCAGAGCAAAGCATTCGCTGGGCGGAACGCCGAATGTGACGTCTTCAACTGCGACATGTTTCTTGAACTGCTTGCGAAGATTTAGAACCCGAAGACCTTCATTAAACTTTGTTGACGCGACCTGCGAATGGGACTCTAGTTCGATGTCATTGAAGTCTTCTAGTTGAGTCAATGGTTTGCGGGGCAATAGATTCAGTGTGAATCCGGACTCTTTCCACCAAAGTATACCAAAAAGAATGAATGACTGCAAGCAAAGGTATAAAATAGGACCGCCATAGACGTCGATTGCGCCGGGATACGATGCGAGCGACCGATTGCGGCACGAGACGCCGAACATGTTGAGAGTTAGGAATAGTGAGCGTGCTAGACTAGCAACCGGCGACACGATACTGATCGAGTATGTAGCAATATTCAACGTCGAGATTTGCTTGTCGGCGTCGACGTATGTAAATACGATCATGAAGACGATGAAGTAGAGTAAGAAAATCACTGCTTGAAAACCTGCTGCAGTGGCGAAGGCTGCAAGTTGAGATGAGGAGAACAAAGCAACGACGTAGGAAAAGAGCGAGGATGCGATGCCGTATAGCAAGAAGATGAGGAACACGTACGACAGGGAATACCAAACGTCGATTGTGCCACCCAAGATCATCACAGCAACAACGCTAATGACCAAGACGAAGACAAAATCGAACATAAGATACGCCAGCCAGAGAGGCGTCGCGCGCACACCATTGCTGTAGTGCATGGCTCGGATCCCGCGGAGTCGCTCCATTGTTGGATACAATGCCAGAAATGCCGGATAAACCGCCATGGAAAGGCCAAAGTAGATGATGAATGAGAGGAGGCCACCGATGGCTCCGCCAAATGGAACGTCGAGTGCTTTGTAGTCACTAGCGATGGTGACATTGAGCAGGAGACTATCCATCAGATTTTGGATCAATGCAGGGAATATCAGTGAACCATCAGCCCGCCACGCAAATGTAGGTTCGCTGTCGAGCCAGAATCCTCCAGGCACCAAGGATCCAAATTGCTTTGCAACCTCTGTGTGAAACTCATCCAGGCTTTTAACCATCGTGACAGCATCGGCCGAGCCTTTGGCAATCTGCTGCAGTGCCGCTTCCGAGATGAGTTCGCGAGGACCAGCAACGAGTTTGTATTGTGGCGATGATTGTCCGCTGCTTGCCGCTTTTGATTCAGCCGGATTGCAACTGCCCATCTCAACGTCTTTGAGAAATAGGGTCGAGCATCCAGCGGCAATGATGGGGATGGCAAAGAGTACAAGGTATGGGATTGGATTTCGTCGGAGTATGGTGAATCGCTTTTGTATCAAGACCCATATCTGCTGCAGGGTTCCGACGGGGTTTCCATCCAGTAACTGCAGCCCTGCTTTGCTTGGATTGACCAATGGTTCCGATGATGTCGTGGAAGATCGTTGTGGGAAATTGCCACTCGGAGTGTGTTTGTCTGCTAACATGTCTTCCTCAATTTTGAAGAAAACATCCTCAAGCGTGGGGGCATTAACCTGGTAGTTTTGCACCCCGTCGCATTCCAGTCTCTGCAGAAATCTTTGGGTTTCCACTGACGACCCTGTGAAGTAAACAGACGTATTGCCATGATCATTATGGAGAACGTCGTCGTAAAATTTTGTTTTTGTCGTGTAGCCCGCATCGATTGCATGGTGAATATGCACCCGATAGCCGGAACCCAATTGGTGTTTGAGCTCTACCGAAGAGCCAGATGCTCGGAGTACTCCTCTGGACAAGATCGCAATTCGATCTGCAAGCAGATCTGCCTCGTCCAGGAAGTGCGTGGTCAAAATCATGGAGCGACGGCCTCGTTCCGCAATGAGGATATCCCATAGCTTTCTCCTCGACAGTGGATCTACGCCGGAAGATACTTCATCGATGCAGCAAACTGTAGAGCCACCAGCCATCATCATGGCCAGCTGCAATTTACGCTTCTGGCCACCGGAGAGAGACTTGGAGAGACTTTTGATTTTCTTGGTCAGGTCGCATGCTTCGATTAGATCCTTGCGTGCAACGCGGGTTCCAGGACGACCGACACTTTTAATGCGGTCAAAGATTTTGACATGTTCGGCAACTGTAAGAGTATCCCAGAGAATATTTTTCTGTGGGCAATAGCCAAATCCTTCTGTTGAACTGTGATAGTTGACGGATATTTCTCCCGAAGTGGCAGAGTGCAGCCCAGCTACAGCATCTAGAGTGGTGGATTTTCCGCTACCATTTGCACCCAGGAGGACGAGGATTTCGCCGGAAAAAGCCTGAAGATCAAGATTGTCGACCGCAAGAACAACATCCTGTGGGCGCTTGAACCACCGTTGCAATAGCGTCTCCACAGGGCCTGGTCGGAACTCTTTGGTGAAACTCCTGATATCTACCGCCACAGGTGACGGCGAAACAGTGATGCTACGGGACGATGCCGACGCCGAGCCGTAAAGCATGCGCTCGATAAATGCGCCAAGAATCGGAAAAACAAGCGAGTGGTAGATTGCAAAGATGAAAAATACGATCGCAGGTACGGAAAAGTGACTGTTCGGAGCCGATTTGAAGACGCTAAGACCAACGTTTTCGCGCTCAAACCGTGACATCAGTAGAATGAAGAAGACGTAATTCATGGGCGGGAAGACCAGGGACAGGATGACGACTACAGCTGTGCCTGACTTCGCCGCGACCTGGGCAATGACGGCCAGTAAAAGTCCTGAGATGATGGCGACGATACCACTTAGTTGTGCTTTTCGAAAGAAGCCTGCAATGAATATGGCCATAGAAGTCGTAGAGGTGCCAGCGAAAATGTTGAAGAGAATTGGGATAAGGATCATGGTTTTGGGAAAACACATGGCTCCGAGAATTGCCCCAGCTGTGATCCAACCTGGACAGTACAATATGTCGAACGCTAGATGGTGTGATAGAATTCTGGCAGCCTGGGGTTGCCAACGGGAAATATTGGGCATCATGGTGTCGAGCAGTTGCGCCATGCCGATCTCACGTTCCGTGGCGATGAGACCAGTCATTTGGTAGAGCACAAGAGCAACGGCAAGGTACAGCGGGGTTGCCAAGATGGATCCAATCATGTCCATGAATGAGTGCCTCGTGTCTGTATCGCGTTGCTCTCCAGTCTTCGATGTGAAGGGGTATTCGGAGATTGTCTGTTCGAGGCCGGCCTGGTTGACAGAAGAGTTCATGCGGCTCGCTGACCAATCGATGGCATGCTGGAGTGGAAGGACGTAGATTTGAGCATCATTTTTATCAGAATCAACGTGTATATCGGTTCCCAGAGCACCATCTGCTCGAAGTGTATAGTTCCAGAGGCCACTGTCGCCCTCGGTGGGAGAAGAGTGGAATACGGCAGCTGCTATACATCGAGATGTGCCACGCACACTTCCAATGCATGATTTACGAAGCTCTTCTTCGGTGTTCACAATAACGGTATTGACGCCAGATTCGGTGAGGGGTTTGGAAACGTCGTCGATGACGGTCGAGATATCGCCCTCATTGTGGCCATTGGTCACGAAGACTATTCGATTTCGGCTCCCAGACACAGCGTTGAGAACCTGGTCAATGGGCCGAACTGGTCGCGGCTCTCCAATACCAAAGTCCAAAGATGGCGAGATGAAACTTTTCGTGAAGGACCTGCAGATGTCAGATGATGGATGATTTAACTAGGTGGTGGTATCTTACAAGAGAAGTGTGAGTAGAATTGGCAGCACAAAAGCTCGGAGCGGCGTTGAAATCCATGGCCTAACGAGAGTGATGAGTAGATTCTTTTGGGTAAGAGTCAAAATTTGGCGCCAAAGCAGGGCCATGACGAAAACGCTCAGAGGACGTGACTAAAAAGGAAAAGCGAGGAACGCGTCAGGGGGTTAATAAATGGCGCTCTCGTCGTTTCGAGTCTTTGGGCAGATGAGGTACAGCAAAAGAGATAACCTGAGCGATTGAACATGGAGTGATGAGTCCATGATGCCGTTGCCCTCTGTAACTTTAAGTAATGCAACAGATAGTTGCCAAGAAGCAACAATGAAGCGCCACTAGTGCAAATGCATCGTGTCCTGAGGCGCAGACCTGACGTGGTCGGGGCGCAGTAAGTATATGGCGGTCTACAAGAAGCAACAATTGACGTCCATGGAGGCGTGTTGGGCGAGGACGAGTTGGGGATGGGGGAAGGAATTCCGTCCCCGCGCGAGGCAACCAACCATCGGCCCGGACGGAATTCCGTTCCCGCCCGATGTCGGCCCGTGATTGGACTCGGGAGGCGCATGCCCAGCCATCGCCAAGTCTCATCATTCGCCCTGCACGCCTCTATCCGAGGGTCGGGGAGGATAGCAGAGTGTCAGCCTTTAACATCCAAAAGATGGCTCTGCCCCGCCTGCTTGGTCCGAATATGTGCGAACGGAACTCCGAACGACGTTCCGTGTGAGCAATGAGCGGAAGAGCATCCAAGGAGCGGGAGACGACCGCGTGCGACACATGTGCCAAAGCAAAGGTCCGGTGCGAAGTGGGCTTGCAGAGGGGCCAGTGCAAAAGGTGACGACCAGGCGTCCGGATCTCAACTTATACCATCGCTAACGTGTCGTGCATGACAGGTGTGCGCGGTTAGACAAAGCCTGCGAGAGACAACCGCCGGGCGCTCACAAGAGAAAGCCGACAGATAAGCATTGGAGTCGAGCGTAAGGCCATGTGCTCTTAAGTGGATAGTAGCCCGGACAACAGAAGCTGACGTGACTAATGAAGGGACATTTTGCGGCTTGAATCAAAGGTTGACTCCGTGTCCAACCTGCTCTCTGTTGCGTCTCAGGCACCTGCGACAGACTTTCGTTCCCCTGCAATCGGCACCGAGCGTACAGCGTCTTCTCCAACGCCTCCCCTATATGCCACATGCATCCTACCAAATGGCGCTGAAGCCGTCAGGCTCTTCAATTTGTTTCGGCTTGAGCTGTCACCATACTTTCCATTCGTTCCCGTGCCACCCGTCGAGACTCAAGTGCGAATGCGGAACATGAACCCCCTTCTTGACTTGGCGATTATGACTGTAGCATCTCAGCATGATCTTCAACGGCAGCTTGATCTCGCGCGCTTTATGCGACAGGAGATAAGCCACGCTGTTTTGCTGCGGGCAGAAAAGAATGTCGCGCTGCTACAGGCTATATTGGTGTTCCTCGGATGGTCAGTACCAAATCTACCGATGAACTTACAAGAGTGCACATCAACGTCAATTGCTGACTCGAATGTTACATTTCCAGGAACCACGTACACCATCACCTGCTCGGTGCCCAGCTCTTTAACCTCGTCCATATCATGATTGCAATGGTCTATGAGCTGGACCTGAACAAGGAGCCGAACAAAAAGAGTACAACATCTGCAGGCGCCGTGTCTGGGTTAACTGAGCAGATACCTGAGCTCGATCGTACATTAGCTGAGCGTAGAGCTTATCTAGGTGTCCTATATATGAGTTCCGTGTAATATCTGCAAATCATTTCCTCGCGGCTGATGACTAACTACATGTCTAGAGTGAAAACGTACCTGAAAGAATTGGAAGGCATACGATTCACAAAATATGCTGAGATTTGCTGTCAGGTTCTTGAAGAAGCCAAGCAATACCCAAGCGATGCGTACTTGGTCCGACTTGTCCGGCTACAACAGCAAGCAGACAAGGTCGGAAGATTGCTATACAGCAATGATCTCGAGCCCTGGGATGGAATGTCTGGTCCCATGTCGCTTACAATCTCTTCTCTCGAGAAGGAAACGTTGGAACTTGGTTCATTGGTACAATTCAACCTCCCTCAAGCAGGTAAGTCCACTATATACCGATCTCAGCCAATATACACTCGTGCAATGCTGATAGTCAAACGGATATTCTTTCTCTCACATACGAGGTACTAAAGGCCTATCTCTACAAGATCTCCCTCGACGACAGAATCTGGTCCCCGTCCACCTGTCCCACAACTACGACGCAACGTGCTCATCTACTCGAATCGTGTCTTGCCGCTATTGAGAAGGTTATCCCCTGCTTTTTCAATCTTAGCCCTCATTGTCTACTCTCTATACCCTACTCAACTTGGGCCCCGGTTGGTCATATGATGCTCACACTTTCCCGCCTTTCTGCTGTCAACCATGGCGCGTGGAGTTCCGCATACGTCTCAAGCATCCTCGATTTCAAAACTACATGTCGTAGATTCGCCGCAAAGATGGACGAGGTTATGGCTGTGGGACAAGATCTGAGTCCGCCGCGGCATTTTTCGGAACTATTCGTCATGATGAGGAATAAATTTAAAGACTTGAGTGGTCCCGCAGATGATGGCGAGGAAACCCTCCTGATCAACACCGGATTTGAAGATTTTGACTTTATGTGGGACGATTGGGCAATGAATGGAGTATTTAAAGACTTTAACACATACTAAGACGGTGGAATTTTGTAAACGACTCAATCATGGTTGGATATGCAGCTGGTCGAAAATTGATATTGTCTCTCTACGATTCGTCCCCAACAGTCCGTGGGCTTCCGCACCCCTGCGCTACGCCCTCCTTCCATTACTTCCGTCGCATTGCGTTGCTTTGCGCTGTGGCACGTAAGCAAAGTATTAGATCACCTCTCAAGGCCCTCGTTGGTCCGTAACCTCCGCACAGGTTTTCGCTCACACCCTCAAGTCTACGATGACCGTCTCTCCGGGAATGGCCATGACATCAGTTTTACCAAGTATGCAGCCAGCGACTTGTCCCATTGGAACCGTTTCGTGGACAGGGCGTACAAATGGCTCTGATGGCGCCAGCCGGATTGTTGAGCGTCTCAAACAAGATTGCCACCCGCAGAACCCGGCCACCACTCAGACCTCTAATTTTCGAAAACATGTATCGATAAACCTGTATGCGTCGTGCGCATTGACCTTGAGTTTGTTTCGCTCACCGACTTCGTTTATTCGAGCACCACACACGTTTTGACGGGCGCTAAGTGTTAGAGTCCTTGCTACTTGCAACACCCGTACTGCACAGTCTCAATGCTGTTTCCGCTGAGCATCGTTCTGTTTGAGAAAATACGACGAAAGAGACAGAATCAAATCGCCCCATCCTTCACACGATGGTGTGTAGAGATCCACTCTCGCACCGTATTCGTAGGATCGACCAGGCCTTGAAAGAAATTTGAACGAAACTTTTCGGGGGTTGCAGCCACGACTATTATCATTTCCCTAATCAATCGCACCTCCGAATCAAAGCCTAGGGACAGTTACATTCCATGTACTAGCCACCAGCCGGGCGCAGACGGGTTAGATCAATCCTGCATGCAGTGGATCCGTTTTGAGGTTGCGTCGCCGGTTCGGATACGATCCACTAGGCGAAGCTTACACTTGTTGGATAGCCTACGGTAATTGGTATGTTGTATTATCTGCGCTTATTGTTTATGCACGCTCATTCCTCTGCGAAATGCCCTATTATGGCCCTGATCTTCTGGGAATCACTCATTACATCCGCACCGGATGCTCCAGCTAGCATCGAGCGCCAAACTCTATTACATAGATGTTCCGTCTTTACTCCCCGAAATTGTGACGGAGTTTGCAAGCCCATCTCGTATTCACGATGGAAGCTGACCTGCATTACTAGGGTTAAGAGGTAGAGATGCAGATTGCCCCACCTTGGCCCCAAGTTCGCTTAGCAACATTTGTTTGTAAGGGGGTATACATGACATTCAGTGCTGGCGAATATATTTAAAGGTTTCCGGAAGTCATTCGAGCTCTACAAGCCACAAGCATGACTTCATTAATAATATCCTGGGTCAGAATGGTCACCGAAAATATGACTAATTTACTGCGCTTTGTAAGTTCTCGCTAGTGCTACCGAGTACAATTGCTGATTTCATCAGCCGGTTCGACAACCTCCAAAAACGGAGCAAAGCTCTAAGACGTGCGTTCTCCCCTGAAAAGTAACTTATTAGCATTGATCATCTCTAGGTCGAGCCCTGAGTTTGTTCAAACTGCTGGGAATATTGACAGATGGTATCAAGACCTAGCACCAATTCTGGATCGCATGGTTCTGGACTCTGGGTATACAGATGCCGCCAGTCATGCACATCTGAGCTTTCTCAGGACATGCGTGTGCGGCAACCTTGCGGACCACCCAAGTGAAGGTCCAAGCGCATGGAAAAGCTACATGAACGATGACAGCACTCCCATTGAACTCAGTTGGAGTTGGTCAGCCTCTAGTAAACTGCCCAAAGTAAGATACGTAATCGAGCCACTTGGAAAATCTTCGGGCAGTGCCACGGATCCGTTCAATGTCCATGCACCGGACGAATTTGTTGCAAACACCTTCAAATCAAACGGAGCAGCTTGCTTTACATGGTACCACCACTTTAGCAACACTCTGACTACCGCGACTCGTGAAGATCAAGCTTCTGAAACCCATTTCAGGGGCTCTTCAAAATTCATAGGCATGGAACTCGACGCGCAAGGCCACCATGCTGTCAAGGCATATATTATGCCTCGAGGTGATGGCATCACTGGATTTCGCAACATCGCAAACGGGATAACATCTCTTCCGGATGCTGATTCAAAACTCATATCTGCTCTTCGCGGACTCGAAGCATTCCTGACCACTCTCGAAAACAAGGCAAGGCCACGGGCCGAGATGCTAGCAATCGATTGCACGACCCCAGAACACGCCCGACTCAAGATATACATTCGGACGCAGGAGACAAATTTCGATAGCGTCGTCAAGATGATGACGAGATCGAACTCACCTAATGGGTTGTCTTCAACTGAAATATCCCAACTTCGAGATTTCTGGCGCACAATCTTGGGTCTTGACGAGTCCGTCTCGGATTCAGATGCTTTACCGGCGAAAACGCATCCCACGTCAGGCATCATTTACCACTACGAGTTACGTCTGGGATCTTCCAATGTCAAGACAAAACTGTACATCCCGGTCAAACATTATGGGGGCGAGGATTTTGGCGTCGCACAACGGTTTTCGCAATGGCTCGAGAGAAATGGCAAAGGGTTACACGACTCGACATACTTGGACAGTATCCGAGAAATGTGGTACGTGGTGACATCTTGATGGCAGAATTTGGGTTCTGATTATGATAACAGTGGTCATCGAGACCTTGCCGAAGGTCTAGGCTTCCAAACATATATGTCTGCCATGACAACTGGAGACGGCCTCGCGGTGTCGTCCTATATCCAGCCTGAGTTATATCACTGGCGGCGACAGCAGTCCTCTTAGCGCATATTTTCTTTAGGCTTTGTATGCTGTCACTTCATGAATCGCTGTTCAGGCTTTCGTTATTTAGTGTCACATGACATGGTCACATGACATGAAATCTGTGTGCTTGGCACTGTACACCTTCCTGCTTATCTGATAGCCAGAACATCATCACCAATACATCACGTACATACACATATCTGTCCTTGTCTATGCCTTGACAGTAATGATTGCCGTGTATCGTCCAGGAGACGCGGCTCGCTTCAAAACCTTGATTTGGGACGGAACCCTGTCCCCAAGTCACAGCAAGGATCCAGTCCGGATGTTATACATAGATGATAGAGAGGCGCTGTGGAACACGACATGTTCTTTTTCATGCATGGCACTTCCGCAGCCTCCACGAATGCAGCAGATTTAGGCAGTGTTTGAAACGGGAGGGATTTCCGGCTCCTTGGAGGTTTTAATCGGAACTCATGGAGCTTCATACGTACGAAGCTCAACTTCTATAGATATCTGGACTTGGGAGGGTGAAGGCAAGCCTGGTGGCCGTTGCGGCTGAGACAGCATCCATACTGTGGGCAGAGGGTGAGAGCTCGACAGTAACCAAAGATACATTGTGCTAGGTTGTTGAGGTTGCGACGTCGCTGCCGTCGCATCGGGGTTTGGAGGTTTCGAGTTTCGACTGAGCCACTACCGACCGTTTGGGCACTAACCTAACAGAGGGTCATGCTCCAAGCGCGATCAAACGGTCTAGCCCAACTCGGATGCAACACCAAACCCCCGCACCTTGTATCGCCTACGCATTTGACGAAACCGTTGCCCAGCCTGGCTCTGCTGTGGTAAGCCTGCCCCGAAGTATCGATCCTCATGTAGATCCCCCCCCAGGTCTGCATGATTCAGGATGATCCCCAGACTATTGGACCCCGCAAACGGGTGGTGACCATGTCGTTGCCTTTGATCACCGGGATGATACGCACCTCGTGAGCCCACATCTGGGGTCACACATATCCGTTGGTCTTGCAAGGCGTAATTGGTTGACAATCCACGGCCTGCAATGGCTTTCTACTGGACATCAGCTTGGGATTCTTTAACGGGGCGCTCGCCTTTTCCTTCTGTCAGCTTCAATTTCTCCGCTCTCTCATCTCTTCGAACTCTCTTAAAGCAGCCACAACCCAAGCATCTTGCTAATCAGGGCCTTCATAACGACAGCCCGAATGGATTGGAGTAAGATGTCACCTGAGCAACTGGCGCAGATACCTGCGGGTGTCCCACCTCGAGGTGTCATACCCAACCTAGTCAACCCGCCCAATGCAGGAAACTACGTCATCATCGCGAACAGTATCTTCGTGGCAATGATGATTACATTCGTCGCTTTACGCTTCTACGTCGTCCTCAAAATCAAGAAGAAAATGGGAGCCGATGATTGGATGGTAGTTGTCTCAGTGATCGGCATCTGCTACTACTTTGTCGTGGTATGCCTAGGTAAAGCTCGAAGTCTTACAGAAAGCAGCAATCACGTAACTAACGCAAGTTCTAGCTATTAGAGTGGCCAAATTCGGTACCCACATGTACAACCTCTCCGTTCTTCACTTTAGAACGAGAGACGTGGCCTTAGTACGCAACTATTGAAATCAGTCGTGGTGCTGAGCTGATCAAAGGCGATGCAGATCGGTTTCTTAACAAACGGACCACCACATCTTATTTGGCCCTGGGTCAAAACTACGTTTTTCCTCATGTACCTTCAGTTGTTCCGGCCTTTGACGTGGCTCCGACGTTGCGTTTACTTCGGCCTCGCTGTTGTCTGGGTGTGGTATGTTGCTATGTGCATAGCGCAGATTAGCATCACGGCACCACCCCGGGGGCACGGGTGGGTGGAGTCGTTCGCCACGCCACGATACCTTCAGACATTCAAGATCTGTGTGCCTACTGCGTACTTTGGTCTTGCATCGGACTTGTATATCATGGTTCTACCGCTGGTGGCCATTTCGCATCTACGATTAAGCAGGCTAAAGAGAATTGGCGTTGCGGCGATGTTTACCACAGGTTTCACGTGAGTGAAATATGCTTCAAAGATGTGCTTGATCTAATTGCTGATATAGCTGCTGCGTTGCATCAACTGTGTCCATCTATTTCCAAACTCGACTCTACGAAAATGCAAACGACTTTACTTTCTATGTAGTCTTCATCTACTTGGCATACACCTTGGAAGTTTGCGTTGCCATATCGATCAGCTGTATGCCGTCCCTCGCCCGGCTACATAAAGATAAGACTGGAGCGAAAGTCAATTCAGTTGCAGCATCCTTAGGATTCCCTTTCCGCAGCTTTCGTAAGTCTACAAGTTTCTGGAGTAATGATAGCTCGAAAGGATCCAACTCTGGAATGTACCCCAAAACGAGCTCATCCGCAACCATGGAGGATGGTTCCGTACTTGGATCGCAACTTCACGAGAAGAGCTTCACCGAATGCGAACCTACACCCCCTACAAATCAGACGCACAATCAGTCATTACCAAAGGAAGGGTTTCGCTTGAGCGTCAATATTAGCCAGAGCGATCTTACGTCGTTGGGAAGACTGTTTCCCTGAACTGCAGCAAGATGGCTAGATTATATGATTGTGGTATTCTCTTTTCAAGAGGTGAACAACTATGTCTCTCTTTAACCCTGAGTATTTGTTCAAATCAGCTTGCAGCTTTCGTGGGGCGAGTCGAGATATTGGACAGTCATTGATCACATCACCTTGCATCAAGGCACAGCAGTACAGGATATGTTGGCAAGCACTGCCGGAATGCATGGGCAAACAGTCGCATGCACGCTCAGAAACCCCCAAAACGGCGGAAATTCGGGGGCTACATCTTGCGACGAGCTTATACATGGAAGCGATACTGCCCCCAATACCCGATCAAGCTTCGTACATTAATTGAAAGATGCTGAAGTGCATTCAGCCTACATGCGTGTCATTTTGGTACTACGCTGCACCACGTCATTCCCACGGACAACGAGCGGATAAAGTACATACAACGCGTAGATCTACCTCATCAAAATTGCAAGGTTTCCTCTAGCAAAGCAATGGTACGGAGGGACCGTCAATGGCGAATTCCGGTAATATTATCAACGCCAGTATTTGCAGATTGAACGTTCGAGTCAAAATTGGGCATGTATTGACTGCAAACTGGGTGTTCATCTTGGGTCATTAATTCGCATGGCTCCAAAACAGAAAAGGCGAAATGGCCCCCAAACTACGCCTGGTGGCTGGCCACAACAACCTGCAAGGCTGTAAGCGAGCCTCACTCTCGGGTCCTGATTTTACACGCCTTGTCGTCGCGATCGCTTGGTCAGCCTTGGGCAGGCTTATCTTAACTAGAAACGTTGTCGGACTCCGAAGCTAAATCATTAATATATGATCTTCACATCCTATACCAAAGTTAGCTATCGTTTTACCTCAGCCTTAAGTTCATTCATCTGCTCATGTTTGGCTGAGTATTTCATTGGCGACTTTCGTCGGGGTCGAAGTTTGCGAGGCTGATTGATATCGCTACCCCGTCTCAAATCAAGATTTCTCTCTCAATATAGAAGTTGGAACGCTTCAAACGGTTCTAGATTTCCATCTTACCATGTGCCTCGAGTAGTTTTGGTATCAACACGTTAATATGTTACAACGTCAAACCGATCAACGATGCCCGTATTCACTCACCTACCTTTGAGCAGCCAACAAATTTGGTCCTTCAATAGCCATATCATACTGTTGAAAAAGTATGGTAGAGTCTCGATAACGATTTTGAGCTAAGCAAAAGAATTCCAGATCGAATATTTCTTCTCTTAGCTTGCACTGTCTGGCACCATAGCTCCCCGAGTCATTGGCGTCCTAGTCTTTAGCGAGAAGATATTTTCCGACCCTATCTTTGACGATGCACTACTTCGTCACCCCAAGTAAATGTCTTTTATTTCTCTCCTCGTTAGTTCCTTGTAAAAATATGTGGTACGAAGCAAGGACAGATAAAGCCTCGTGTATGGCATCACCACCTAGCGAAGCTGAGCGCAAAATACCATTCTCTCAAGAATCAGCCCAGGCAGGAAAATTGTTAGACAGAAAGCAAACCAGCCTAAAATAGATGAAACAGCTGAGCCAACATGTCGTTGCAACCTTGCTAAGTACTTGCGTGTTTCATACTGCGTTAACTTGTTCAAACGCGTTTTGACACAGCCACGAAGGTAGGCGAAGGCTCCTGCAGACGCTTTCGTCAAGATGATAAGGCAGTGCTGAGGCAGTCGTTATGTAACCCAAGGCTAGCCAAAGGAAGCTTAAGTTGCGCACGAACGAATTGTAGCATCATCACTCAGCCCAGCGCGCCTTTCCAGTGAAGTATCTGGGTAATAAATGCACGTCAAGCTAATCTCCTCCATGCTACTCGTTTAGAAAATCGTGAACGCAATTAAAGACTAAATTATTTTGCTGACGGTCTAATGCTACTCCACTACAGACCTCGGGCATATTACATCACGCCAAACGTGCTCCTTCCCCAATCCCTCTATTTCTTAGCTTTCATGGCTGTCTCCCGGTCCTGTAGTATCTTTGCAATAGCCGGACGGGCCTTCATACGCTCCAACCAAGCATTGAGGACAGGAAACTCCTCAAGTTTGAACCTGTCAGCGAAAAGGCCCACGATGGCATACCACGTCACGAACGACACGTCCGCATAGCTAAACTTGCCGCCGACGAGGTATTCATTTTCCTGCAGAACGCCGTCCAGGACACCAGAGACGCGACGAATCTCGTTGACGTAGCGGTCGATAACGGCGGGGAGCCTTTCGGGGTGGTAGACGGTAAACCACACGGCTTGCCCAAAGTACGGACCCTGGCCAGATGCCTGATAAAACAGCCACTGTTTCGCGTCGTAGAATTCGTTTGAGCCTGGGGCGAAGCTGATTGTTTGCTTCTTGTCGTAGGTTTCGACTAGGTATTCGATGATGGCGCCCGACTCCCATAGCTTGGTGCCTGTGTTGGGGTCCTCGATCGCAGGCACGCGGCCGTTGGGGTTGATCGATACATACGGTTCCTTCTTCATGTCGGGGAACTCGATCATCTTGAACTCATACGGGACGTTGAGCTCCTCGAGTACCATGGCCACCTTCCAGGCATTTGGGCCGCTGTCGTGGCCCCAGAGAGTGATTGGTTTGAGAGACATGTGGCTGTAATGGCGGATGTGGGTTTGGGATGTTGGGAAATTAATTGGTGATGGGGCTTCAGGACTTCTGTGATTGAATGTACTGTGAGAGATGATGGGATATCTGGAACAGTCGCGCTGTCCTCTTATATAGGGCAACAACCGGCGTCATTGTTCGATGAAATAATCGCACACTTTCACTCCGCTCATGACTCATGTACGAGCCAACGGAAAGTCG
The DNA here is from genome assembly GCA_010093805.1 of Polyplosphaeria fusca. Lineage (NCBI taxonomy): Eukaryota > Fungi > Ascomycota > Dothideomycetes > Pleosporales > Tetraplosphaeriaceae > Polyplosphaeria > Polyplosphaeria fusca. The sequence continues at coordinate 85,769 of ML996202.1, forward strand.
CACTATTTTGTTAAGCAGGAGCAATTTGAACCGGCGTCATTACGCGATAAACCTGTAGCTTCATTCACGCCATGACGGACGAAGATGGGCTGGCGATTATTCATGCGGCGAGCGAGTGAGACTCCGCAACCTTGTCGAACTGACAAATGGCTCGGCTGACAAAAATATGAGCGGAGTAACTCAACGCTAGTCCTAAGTGGGACTAGCCGAAGGAAGACAATCAAGCGACGAACCAATTTCCCCAATTCGTTTACCTCTGGGATTAGGAGTGCAGCATGCTGTAATTCCGAATGCTTCCAACTACTTGGCTATATAAGGCCAGAAGACTTTGTACTCAATATCTTACTTCAACACATTGTCTTTACTTCAACCCATTGAGCCACAACCAAGTTCATACTGCCCGCAAACAAGTCATCTCCATCGATCCAGCATTAACCATGGCCGCCAAATCTCCCATTGTTCTTATACTCGGCGCCGGCCCCAATGTCGGCAAGGCCGTCGCCCACAAATTTGCCGCCAAGGGCTACAAGGTCGCTCTCGCCGCCCGCTCCGTGAAGGAAGCCGACAGCACCGACACCCAGCTCAACATCCCGAGCGATTTTTCCAAGACCGACGATGTGGTCAATGCTTTTGCAAAGGCAAAAGAGGTTTTCGGTATTCCCAGTGTCGTCGTCTATAATGGTAAGCACTCGTCCAGCACTGCCGTCGCCAGCCTACTAAAGCGTTGCAGTCAGTGCCGTGACTTTCACTCCTGCCAACGATGCCTTCGCCATGTCTTTAGCCGAATTCAGTCGCGACACGACCATCAACATCCACAGTGCCTTTGTCGCCGCGCAACAGGCCGTTTTGGGTTTTGCACAGCTTCCAGCATCGGCCGCGCGCACCTTCATCTATACTGGCAATGTGCTGAACGTCGCTATCCTCCCGAAGTTTCTCTCGGCCGGCGTCGGCAAGTCGGGGGCTGCACATATGATCTGGACGGCCTCAGATGCGTACAAAGATCGTGGATACAAGTAAGCGTTCAATTCAACTCAGTAACTCACTGGATATTAATGATGCAAAGATTCTACTATGCCGACGAGCGGAAGCCTGATGGATCGCCAAAGTACCGCATCGACGGCGATGCACATGCGAAGCTTTACTGGGAGCTGGCCAATGGCGAGACGCAGGGTCCATGGATGCAAACATTCGTCTCGGGTGAGGGTTACAAGCAGTTTGACACGATATACACGCCTCTTTCGTGAGGCTTTGCTAGTATCGATGGTTTTATAGAGTTGTAATACACGTACATTCCTCAAGCTCGCCTCCCTTCCGAACTGTAAAGAGAATGAGCTCCTGTGAGCGTACATATCACATGACCCACCCAGCTTGATGGAGACTAGTTGAGACATGATCCTGTACTTAAGGATCCTCTGCCGTAGATTCTGACAATCAACCTCAGTCCTCTTTCTGATCCATATTTCCCTGATAGCTCCAGTGTCCGCCATGTTAACGGTCATCAATCCATCCATGGTATCTCTTTAAAAACAAGAGAAGCGAGCTGACAGAAAATTGGTGACGTGGCTTGGCGTCTAGAGGAGGTGTATATTGGACAAGTCCCCTTGCCAGCCATCCTCCACCATGCGGTCACGGAATTTATAGATCTCAGTGTACGACCTGTTAATCGCCAATTTGCGCATATCAGCCACCTCCGAAACCTGCTCGAGCGTGCGGTTGTCATCGTTGTACTGCGATACAAAATAGACGATGGCGCCAGCGATCGTGCTTGGATTGCGACCAACGAGTAGGCCCATCTCATGGATCTTCTCACTGACCCTCTTGACATAGTCGCCCGCGCGCTGGGACATTCCGAGTGTGTTGCAAATGCGCTCGGCCAAGACGCTGCAGCTGCGACTCGTCGGCTCGTACCCCTCGCTCGCCTTCATCATTCCACTGGCGCTCATCTCCATTGCGCCTGAACCCGTCTTCTTCTGGTTCTCTGGATCGCACAAAGCCTTGATCATGCCGAGGGTCTTGACCATCCCCTTCTTGAGTGGTAATTGGGTGACGCGCTCAAATTCTTCAAGGGTACGATTCACACTATGAATCTCTCGCACACGTGGTGTAGGCAAGCGACTAGAATCTGATCTAGATTCCTTATCCCCATCCCCAAATCTTCATCAATAGCCTGCTTGTACAGCAATTTGCCGAAATCCGCGACGTCCTTGGGAATATTCAAGCTCTCGCAAATCTTGTCGGCGCGGGCGTATGCGTTCTTAAGCTTGCTGCTGACCTTATCGGCTTCCGTGTTGTGGTTGTTTGCTCTGCCGATAGCTCGGGATGCTGCTGTTGCTTGGAGACCACCGCCAGTGTTGGTACCAACGCCAGTACTGAGTTGGGAGCCATGGGATAGCGGGTCAGCCGCAGCACCAATGCGAGAATAGTCGTCGTCCACGTCGTTCCATACCGTACGGTACTCAGACCGTGTATCAATATTGTGGTCACTCAGTACACGCCCACACGAGGTGCAAAAAGTGTCGCCGGTCTTCCTTCCCCTCCTGCTCTTCAGTTCCAGCTAGAGTCTGTGGCATGTTGGTTGATGATTGACGAGGTATGAACACTGGAGTGGGTTGTCAAACTTAGGTCGCCGAGGGTGCGAAGACGCGAAAGAGAGGAAGAATTTAGTTGAGAGAAGATTGAAAAGCTTTGCCGGCCAGCAGATGAAGGTGAGGTGGATCTGGGCGAGCACGTGACTTCTTGACCTTTCGGCCACTTTCACCACGGTAGACGAAGCTGTGGCAACCTTAACCCATAGTCCAACTACAAGGTGCATGACTGCTACGTAATGTCCTGTACTATAGAGCACTAGCTTGAATTATTTGTCTTAATCTCGCCTCGGGAGAGCTCTTTGAGCTGATTGTCTTCAATCGAACAGCGTATTCTTGGGTATGAAGCTCCGCAGTCCTGCTTGAATTTCAGAGGGCTATCATTGATATCGTATAGCGCACAGTAAATAATATGGTGAATAGATGTTAATCGAGAAGCAATCAATTAATGATGTTGGTATAAGAGTTGATGGATTGATCTGCAGGAAGCGAAGGCTACGTACAAGGGAAATTGCCTGAATGAAGCGTCTGGTCCTGCTGGATTAGTCGACCAACAATCCGTCGGTCCCTGCCAATCCACCATACGCCTGGATAGGCAGTTGCCAACCAACACATATATGTACATAGTGCCAAGAATTCGCACTGTGCGACCCTCAGTCTCGGCACTGAATTGGTGGCATCTCTGTAGGCATGACCGTGGTATTCTATAGATTTAAGAGATAATAATCGGGGCTACTATTGCACCTGAAGCGTGAAATCGAACAGGCAGAGGCTGCACGCCTCTAAGTGCGTCGTGGTACTTGTATGAATAGCGGCGAAAGATCTATTCAGCCGGATAGTCTAATCAAGTATGTAAGGCGTCGTTCGTAGGGGTCAAAAGCAGTACACAGGGTACAATAAATGTGGTGACAAGGTTGTCTGGCTACGTGAGAAGAGATACAGCAAGCTGAGTGCCGAAGCTCTAGTTCTAATTGTGACTAGCGTGTCAAACTGCTCAACAAGAAATATCCACTATAGCAAGCATCTCGTAAGAATCATGCCAACTACAAACACGATCTAAAGGATGTAAGCTTTAAAAATACCAGGCCAGCTTACGATTCCTATTGGGTTGACCCGCCAAGCGAGTGGACGGGCGATCTTATCGCCAAGAAAGATCTGCGTATTCGTTCTCGTCTCGTGTCAAAAAAGAAATTCGGATCCATAGAACCAAAGAACTTGGATGAACGACAGGATAAAAGTGTTCTCTGACGAAACTGGGCACAGCTTTAAGGGATAGTAACCACGCCAAAATCCCCCCTTACATTCAAATCGAACCAATTAGCGATGTTGTTTGTGGGAAAATGGCCGATACAGGTACATAGCAACCTTTAAGAACGTGGATGCTGGACTTGTCCGCTACAGTTGTCGACCTTCCATGCTACCAAAACTAATTTTTCTCTATCTTCCTGCGGAGCGAAGAGTTTTGGAAATTCAGATTGTTTTGTTGTTTAAAATCATTCAAGTTATTAAAGGGTCGAAGAGAAAAGGCCACCGGCGAGGCCTCCCTCGTATCGCGAACATTATGACATCACCTCGTACGCCCCATTGTACCACCTCAATTAGGCGCCCCTTTACGATCCGACTTCAACGTTGATTCGTCGGCCATGTCAGCACTAGGCGATACTGTGCCTGTGCGGGGATGAAAGTACAGCACCGCCGACCTGGTCAGCATCAGCAAGCCTCATGTAACTCGCAAGGCACGGGATGCTATAAAGCTTCATCCCCGCCGAGCGCATCCGGCATAAACACTCCACGATGCGACCCTTTACCGGTGCCGCGTTGACGCTCGTTACCCTCTGGGCAGGCACCGTTTCCGCGGCTCTGAAACGCCACGATGCCTCGTTCGAGCCCACCTACGTTCTTTACGCGACAGCCGGTAATGTCACGATAGATTGCCAGTCGAGATATTCCGTACTTCTCAACGGCACGACACCTGGACCGCCACTGTACCTGGAGGAAGGCAAAACATCGTGGATTCGCGTGTACAACGAGATTCCACACAACAATCTCACAGTCGTAAGTGTGGACCGATTCGGAATGCAGCGTCAGCAACTCTAATTTCCCCAGCACTGGCATGGCCTCACGGCTCGGGTCGCACCCTACTCCGATGGAACACCGCAGGCAAGCCAATGGCCAATCGCGCCAGGTCACTTCTTCGATTACGAGATCCACCCAGACGCCGGAGAGGCCGGGACGTATTTTTACCACTCGCATATCGGATTCCAGGAGTCCACGGCTGCAGGCCCGCTGATTGTCACGCCTTGCGAAAAGGAGCCTTATGAGTATGACGAAGATCTCATTCTCACCGTGCAAGATTATTACAACAAGACAGACGCCACGGTTGAGGAGGGTCTTGTGGCCAATCCTTTCGTATGGAGCGGCGAGACGAACGCGATCTTGCTGAATGGCCAGAGTGGAAAAGCGCAATCTGACAACGCTTCCGATGCCACATGCCTTCCTCACGTCATCAAAGTCAAGCCAGACAAGACATATCGGCTTAGGTTCATTGGAATGCAAGTAATCTCGCTGGTGACTATGGGTGTAGAGAGCCATGGCGATTTGACCGTCATTGAAGCAGACGGCTTGTTCACGAAGAAGGCAAACACAGACCACCTCCAAATTGCACCCGGCCAACGCTTCTCGCTTCTATTCAAGACGAAGTCTGCATCTGAGCTTGCAGCACTGAATAAGACAGACTTTTGGATCCAGTACGAGAATCGGGATCGGCCGGCCAACGTCTCAGGTTACGCTCTTTTGTCCTACGATACTTCATCTTCCTACTCCGTCTCAAACAAGACTTCCATCGTCCTGCCAACATCAAAACCCCTCAACCTCCCGCAGAACGTCACCGACTGGCTCGAGTACTCGCTCACGCCCTACAACACAGACTCCAACCCCTTCCCCCCCGCCAGCTCCGTCTCCCGCACCGTCATAATCACCGTCCAGCAAAAAGTCAACGGCACAACCCAATGGGCCCAAAACAACAACATCTGGAAAGAACCCAACATCACCGTCCCCTACCTAACCGACATCTACGTGCGCGGCGAAGCCGCCATTCCAAACTACGAAGCCGCGCTCGCAAACTACGGCTGGGACCCCAAGACTCTCGCATACCCCGCCAAGCTCGGCGAGACCATCGACATCGTGTGGCAAAACAACAACGGGCCCAGCGGAGGCTGGGACATCCACCCGTTCCACGCGCACGGGCGGCACTACTGGGACCTCGGGTCCGGCAACGGGACCTACGACGCTTCGGCCAACAACGCGAAGCTCTCAGCCTTGTATGCCGAGTCAGGCTGGACGCCGGCGGTGCGGGACACGACGATGCAGTACCGGTACGCGGTGTCGGGGGTCAAGAATACGACGGCCGGGTGGAGGGCGTGGAGGGTCAAGGTGTCGGAGCCGGGGGTGTGGATGATGCATTGCCATATCGTTGCGCATATGATTATGGGCATGCAGACGGCGTGGGTGTTTGGGGATGCGGGGGAGATTGTGGCGAAGGCGCCGGTGCCGTATGTGCAGGGGTATCTGGAGTATGGGGGGAGTGCGTATGGGAATGCGACGTATGATCCGTTGGTGAATCATTACTTTGATGAGTAGGAGGGACTGTGGTTGCTATGTGTAATCTGGTGTGTTTGGATATCGGGTAATGATGATTTTAATTTCGAACTTGACTACCTTCTACTTCCATCTTTCTACCTTCCGTGCTGGTGCTGTTGCAGATATCCGTCTCACACTGCCCAGCGCCATCTCAAACTTTGTAATATCAAGAACACCACCATTTCCTCTACAGTTTTTATATATCGATAAGCACGATATTCATACAGCCCCCAAGCAAATCAAAATGTGCGGCTTCTCCTCGCTCACGTCGTCCCTATCTGGCCAAGACAACAACCGAATGTGGCGCGCGGTAACACGAGCTCCTTCCCGGTCGGGATCCTACAGGGCGATCGTGTGCGGATGCTCCCGCGGTCATGGGTGCTTCACACGTGGGGTAACGTGTTTACTTATCTGTATATCATGAACCCTGTTATGGTTCGTTCAGAATCAGCTTCTGTGCCACAGCCCCTGTTTGTTCAAGTCCAACATGCGGCTCTCTCTGGTCCTCCATGCTCTTTGCATCACAGAGGCGCTTGCCGCGGCTCCAATCACCCATCTCGACAGCGAGAAAATAGTGCCGAATAGCTTCATTGTCGTTCTGAAGAAAGACGTCTCATCTGCAGCATTCAAGTCCCACCTCACCTCAGCCAGCAAGCTCCTCAGCGCCAATGCGATTGCTCCTGAATCAACCTTTGATTTCGACGGTCTGAAGGGTTATCACCTAAAAGCCTCACCCGCCGTCGCCAAACAGCTCGCCGAAAGTGACGAAGTACGCTCATTCGCATTCTCCCACGCCCATCCTAATCCTCCTAGGTCTCCTACATCGAAGCCGACCAAACCTTCACCCTCCCCCCCATCACCCCCTCCAAACCGCTTGCCCACCGCGCCGTCCAATCCAACGTCCCCTCCTGGGGCCTCGCGCGCATCTCGCACCGCAAAAAGGGCTCGACAGATTACGTCTACCAACAGACATCCGGCACCTACACATACATCATCGATAGCGGCGTGCATACTTCGCACACACTCTTCCAAGGCCGCGCGATCTGGGGCGCTAATTTTGTGTCCGGTAGCACGAATGACGACGAGAATGGGCACGGGACGCATGTGGCTGGAACCGCGGCGAGTCAGACGTACGGCGTGCTGAGGTTTGGGGGGATCATTAGCGTCAAGGTTTTGGGGCGCGATGGGTCGACGGCGAGTATGTTGGCTGCAATTTGCTCCATTGTAGATGCGAGATGAAGGCTAATGAACTCAGCGTCCATCTTGATACAGGGTATCAATTGGGCGGTTAACGATATGAAGACCAGAGCTGGAGCTACTGGCAGATCGACGGCGCTGCTTGCTGTTGGCGGGTCCGTGAGCACGGCATTGAATAATGCGGTTGCGGCGGGGTCGAGCGCGGGCCTGTTCTTTGCCGTGGTTGCTGGGAATGAGAATCAAAACACGGGTAATACTTCTCCGGGGAGCGAACCGAGTGCGTGTACGGTTGGAGGGACGACGATTAGTGATGAGAGAATGAGTAGCTCAAATTATGGGGCCGGGGGTAAGTTGCTCGATATCTGGCTCCGAAGTGTATGTCGTAGATGAGGGCGAGTGCTGACTTTTCGTAGTTGATATATTTGCGCCGGGTGGTTCGATACCGTCGCTTTGGTACACGAGCAACACTGCCATCGCAACTTTGTCTGGAACTTCAATGGCAGCAGCTCATATTGCTGGACTTGGGGCGTATTTCCTCGCTCTTGAGGGAACTAGGACCCCGGCTGCGTTGTGTGCGAGGTTGCAGGAGGTAGCGACGAAGAATGTGTTGACGGGGATTCCGAGTGGGACGCCGAATCTACTGGCGTATAACTTGAGTGGGCTCTAGAAGCAGTGACTTGGTATAAGTTTAGTAACGTGTATGCTTTGAAGACGGAAGCGTCTCAAGATCCACCTCTCTCTAGCAGAATATCAGTCTTCAAGGCCGTGCATATGGGTCCTTGAAGAGTCTGACACTGGATCCACACCCACACCCACACCCAGCTCCTTGCCCTTGGCACATATACCCGATATAGTAAATCCACCACCGCACCATCCAACCAGCGGCTTTTCCCCCACTAGTCCCGTGCCCGAGCGTTGAATTTGACAAATACAATCTTTTTACTTCCTCTTTCTGCATATCATATCTGAGCGTCACATCAATGGAGTGGACATTGTGACACGAGACAGCTCGATACACTCAATGCTTTTCGGTGCTTCCGTCAAACTAAGAGAAGGTTTAATAGAGAAATCATTCTCCCGGATTCGAGAACCTTGGAACAGACGACGCGCGGCTGGTGCATTCGTCATAGTGGGTTCCGGCCAAAGCATGAACAGTGGGTCTAAGTTGCCGATTCGGTCCGTTGCGCAGCGCCAGAGCCGTCTTCGCGTCTGCAAACGATGCCAATGAAAAGGTTCAGGTCAAACTCGAAATGAACTGGTATAGTGATTATCATTAAGTTTGCAGTCTATCCAAGGCTTCGTGCCGACACCGCCGTACTAAACAAACTAGTGTTGCGCATCCTGTGCGAGCCAGAGATGGCCGTGCAAATATGTACCTGAACGTAAACTATCGCGTGTCGTGCTCTCTTCCAGGTCGTACAAGTCGCTATCATCTCCACCGGTCGCAATATGATACAACAAGGCGCGGTGCGAAATGCAGAGTAATCGTGAGAATAACAAAAGGAATCGATGCGTCGTGAGCTGATCTCATAGAATCAAAGCTGCGCCGAGGATGCCAATGACTGCGCCAAAAGTCTCCCGCTTGGGAACGCGTGTGGGAACGGCACCGCCGGTAGAGCCGGCAGATGTCTCGGAAGGCGTAGAAGATGCGCCTGCCCCAGTACCGCTGGGGCTGTCGGTGAGGCTGCTAGAGGCACCCGAGCTGGCTGAGGCAGAGCTGGCCGAGGGCGTTGCGGTGCTGATGGTGCCATTGCTCGAGTTTGTGATGGAGGCAGAAACGGTGCTGGAGAATGAAGTGGCAAGGCTGCTGACTGGCGTGCTTCGAGCGGTGCTTGACGAGCTCGAGCTGGTGGGCTGGTCGACCATGGACGCGATTATGACGGCTTCCTGGCACTGGTCCGCAACGTTCTCGTCGTACAGGTTTTGGAATCCGCCACTGGTACATCGCCAGAATCTCGTTGAGCTGCCCAGGGCCAGCGAGCCGTTCTTGCACACCGACCAGCCACCCGTGTATATGGAGCCGGCCTGCGGGGGCCCGTCGAATTGAAACTGGTGGTTCGAGACGATGGCACCGGTTCGGTTCGCGTTGTCGTGGAGGATGCCGTCTTGCAATGTGCAGCTGAAGCTGCCATCACTGGCCTGGATGCTGTCAGACGCCGTCGCGTTTGGGCATGTGCATTGTTTACTCACCTCGACTGCCGTCTCGCGTCGTAGCTTCGAAGTGGGGTCCAACACGGCCGATCCTATCGTAAAGTTGCCATTGACAGTCCTCTCGCAGCCATCCGGCGGGCCTTCGGATGGTTCAATGCCCTCTGGCACTTCGGATGCATGTGATGTCGCAGCGAGGAAGAGGGAGAGGAGAAAGGCGGACGTCTTCATGGTGGCGGGCTATTAATGCGGGGGTTGGGTAGTAGATGTCGCGAATAAACGGGCGAGGCCGCGGGAGGCGAGGTTATGAGGAAGGATGGTCGATAATGGATGGGAAGGGCGCGGGAGAGAATTAAAGACGGAGGCTTGGGAGGCTGAAGCGGCGAGGGCGAGGCTGGGCCGTCATTCAGGATTAAATTGTTGGTGCGACCAGGAAAGCGCGACACGTCCAGCAAGGAAGCGGCGCATCGCTGCCCGCCTCTCGTTCCTGCCGATCGCCATCCCAAAGCGGCAAGCACGTTGCCAAGGGGCCCACCAAAACAGGTCCCAACCCCTGAGAATTGATTGTCCGTGATATCATCCGCGTCTGTGCCCTGCGCTGGTCTGGCGATGCGGCGATGTGCTGTGCAACCGGGCCCGCTGGAGTCGCTGGCGATGCCATGTCCTGGTCTCCACCGCGCCATGTTTCACCTGCCATCCAGTAGACAATCAAGCCATCGAAATTTCGTCTGCTGTGGCGACCGACCAACATTCCGACACCTCACCCATCACTTCCACGTGTACGAGTTGCCCGCCGCCTGAGAAAAGCTCAGTCCCCCATTGACCGTGTTCTGGTTCATCTGCGCGCTGAGCTGCTGCCGCAGTTGCAGGCCTTACAACTTCAGCACAGAGTCCGGATTGAGCCCGGACGGGTGTGTGTGCTGTCCGCCTTGGCTCTGTGCTGTCTGCGCTGTCTGTCTCTGCATCTCGACCGCCATCTCCTGGCAAACGCGAGGCACTGCCGCATGGCGAGCCGCCTTTGCTCGTGCTGCGAGACCCGGTACCTCTGCCTTGTCCTGCTTCTGGAAGTCTGGCTGGTTTAGTGCCCCGGGCCGGTACGAGTCGGCGCAGAACTTCGTCATCATCATGTGGAGCGATTCGGGCTCGCAGAGCACCTCCAGAAACAACGACTTATACCACCCCGCGCGGTTGAGCGCTGGGATATAAGTAGGATACGTCGCAGTCGCCGGCGTAGCTTCCTTAGCAATGGCCATCTCGTGCGAGTGTGTCTGTGGCTGAAAGGTCATCAACGGCGCCAACGCGCGAGCAACAGGAACCATCATGTGGGGGATGCCTTGCAGGCTCCACATCCGAGCAAACGCGCTGTAATTGTCCAACATGAACAGCTCTGAGACACGTAAGCCTACGCCCGTGACATGATCCCGCTGCAACTTACGAGCGACTTCTTCCCCAGTGTCCGGGTCCCGCGGCTTCCAATCCTCTTGTGCCTTGGAGCTCTCCAGTATCTTAGTGGCCTCAAGCAGCCCAGTTCCTTGGGGCTCGTACCTCTGGTCCAACGCGTCGAAGAGCAAGTCTGCGAGCATGTAGAATTCGCGCGTGGGAAGCTCCGTGACGGGATCCGCAATCCTCCAAGGATCAGCCACGGGCAGACTGCTGGTACTGATGGCTCGTCGTGGTATTGAGAATCTCTGCCCTGACGGACCCTGACCCGGAGGCTGGTAGGCTTGGTACCCTGCACCTTGAGGAGGATTCGACGGGGGTCGCTCTGGCTTCGCGGTATCGCCAAACTTGAGATTTCCCAAATCAGCCGGCAGCTCTGCAATGAACTCTGTCGGCGCAAACGGCGCTCCTTGGGTGACAGGCGTCTGCGGCGGGGGACTCATCGACGGAGTCATCTGGCCTGGAAAAGGGCCTTGAGGGCTTGCTGGAGACATTGGCGCCCATTGCTGCTGCTGCTGCTGCTGCTGTTGTTGACCTTGGGTGGGATAGGTGGGTAGTATTGGCGCCTGACCGTACGGCTGGGGAGGTGGGCTCGGGGCATAAGGCTGCGCTTGTTGTGGAGCTGGCGAAGCATTCTGGGAAGCTAAATTGGCATGGTCTGAGCCTGGAGTAGGTGGGATATACGCTTGCTGTTGCTGGCTCGGGGGCTGAGGAGCATATGGGGGGATGTTTGACCCGAGCGGGGGTGGAATGCTGGCATTTTGCGCTGGAGACGGTACGACGCCTGACTGCTGCTGTCCCCCAAACTGGACCGGCTGAAATTGGCCCTGCGGTGTTTGTACTTGGCCCTGGCTTTGGCTCTGGTCAAGCTGCCCCTGGTTGTATTGCTGAGGAGGCTGCGCTTGTTCCACCCCTACGTTCTGTCCCTGCCCAAACTGGTTCGGATTGTAGGATTGCACGTTCGACTGCTGCTGGGGAATTTGGGAAGTCGGTGGCGCAGGATTCTGCTGAAAGTAGTTGCTCTGGCCCGAGTGGCCAGATGCCGGGGTGGCATAGTTGGATTGGGGGTTCGACTGAGGGTACGGCGACTGCTGGGGCGAATTGTACGCATTCTGGGGTTGCTGCCACTGCTGTTGCTGCTGCTGAGGCTGTGGACTGAACGGCTGCTGCGGCGGTTGTTGCGCGCTCTGGTACTGGTTCTGCTGCTGGTTCTGTTGTTGGTGATGCTGCTGGTAGTTCTGGTAGCTCTCCAAGTGCTGTGGGGTGCCTGGTGCCGACTGCTTGCCGCCCAGCTTGGAGCTGATGGTCTTCCCAAGCTTGTTCAGCATGGGCTTCCCCGTCGTCACGGCCTGGTCGAGCATCTGCCCAAAGCCAGCCTTCATACCATGGTGTTGCGGCGCCCCGTACGGCGACGGCTGTGGCGCGTTGTACCCAGCCTGCGACGACTGCGTGTTCTGGTCGGGAGGGACGTAGGCGCCGGGCGCGGGGGCCTGTGGAAACTGCGACATGCTGGGAAACGAGCTAAGTTCAGACTACAGTGAACCCAGGATAGCGAGCGGCTCCTCGAAGGAACAGAAGAGAAGCTCGGAGACAGGCGGCATGGTGAGGACGATCAGCCGCACTGGGATACGAGCCTTGGCACGTGCATTCGAGGCCTCGAACAACTGGAACAAAGAAGCAGAGTCTGAAGGAGCATCAGCCACATGGTGCGAGACGAGGCTGGACTCAGAATCGGCGTCTGGCGAGATGGGGACGGCAAGCTTCTGCTAAGCTCTGGGATGCCGAACGGGTGGGGTCTTCGCCGGGAGCGCGCCAGCCATTGGCCAATGGGGAAACACAGGCCCCGAAACCTCCCCCCAGCTGCTTACACTCATCTTCGCTCCCATCAAGACCAAGACTACATATGTCAACCGCGCGCATAGTTTTTACTTGCGTACACTATAGCGACAGCATCGCCTGTTCGGGGCACTCGGGCCGCGTGAAATTGCGCTTCCCTCACGCCCCATCACACCTTCCTTCTACACAACAGGCATCAGCTCCTCATATTTTCATTCTTCCATCCCCTCCGTCTCAATCTCAATCTCAATACCAATCCCAGTCTTAGTTTCAGCCTCAACATCAACCTTGACCTCGTGGACCCTAGAATACCTCGCCGATATTTACATTTATATTTCGGTCGAGAAGGACAGCACAGATTAAGCAAAGTCCGTTATGGAAGGTGCCGGGGAGGGTCTGAATATGATATGGAGCTCAGTGAGAGCCAACATTTATCTTATCATCAAGGTTTGAAATGCAAGTTAATGGTGAAAGATGCTCAGACTTGCAAATGAAAGCTAATCCTGCGGTCACAGACAGACGTCCAAAGCCGCCCATTTTGATGTTGGCAATTGGCATACCGGTCAAGTAGAACAACTTGACGACCGGGTGCCACAGCCCCTCGTTTCTGTCGGTGAACGTTTCATCCGCGCTTCGCCCTCTCTGTCTCCCTTTGGTGTGAGGGTGAGCGGAAGAGCAACGTAGGAGCTGGTGGAACGCGCACACAACGCTCCATGCGCTCCCATATGCATCAGCCATCCCCCAGCCACACGCTCCGTCTCATATTCGCACCAAGATGACGAGATATCGTGCGTCGCGCCTAGATGAATCCTTCTGCAAGCCCCGCCCTTTCGATATGGGCAGCATCCGGCGGAAAGTTGCATATTCTTGGTCCTGCATTCCCCACGATGAGTTCATTACCGCCGTCTTGGTCAGTTCTCGCCGCCTTCCCCACGTAGCTTGGGTCCGGGCCTGTTCAGTTGGTTTTCGCCATCGCTGGTGAGCCCGTTCGCCAACTGCCGTTCTGTATGGTGTTCCAGAAGACGCACGGAACACTATCCATGCGACCATGCGCCGTAAGCACAACCTTAAATCTGACCCAACATCAACCGTGAGGACATGCATGAAACACGTTTGGGGCGGTCGCCATGTGTTCGAAGATATGCACGAACAAACTTACCGCATCCTGAGGCTTCTACTTGTACTCAGGGGAGCAGCGTAAGAGCAACGAAGAGCATCTCGAAAGTCAACGATCCCCTACGCGAGATAGTAGTCTCACTACTACGTTTCACCCTGGCCTCGCTAGCCTCCGCGCGGGGTGACTCCAGTTATGGAAAATAGCCTCCCTGGCCCCGTTCAGATCAACGGTTGCGGGTGTCTCGCGCCCTGAGCCGCTGCACGGGAGGCTCTAAGCGAGCAACTTCTCCCCAGGATCAGGGCTTCGGATTACATGAAAACTAATCCTCGCGTGGTAAGTCGCGCGATCCTCACGATTACCATCCGGTTAAATGTGCAAAGACAAATTTCGATTGGAGTTCGATGTGTGGCGACGAGGTTTGACCATGCGAGGATTTGAACCTAGGTCGATCGGATACTGCCTATTCCCGAACCATGTGAATGTATCAAGCAAACGCCTCCCGCTCGGGACGCAATCCTGCCAGGGGGTTCTCGTGTTTTGTGGTTGTTTTTGAGAGTATCACGAACCACTGATCAGAGTGTAAGACGGGCCGAACCAGATGACGGTCTAGAGGGTGCGTCCGAATGCGAAGACGTGAGTGAGCGATTCTCGTGGTCGCCAAGGAGGTTGCATAAAGGGGCGCATGGAGGAACATGGCAAGTGCCGTCAGGATGGCAACCCCAGACTAGCCTGTCAACTGAAGCAGGAATCAGCCCCGTCCCCCTCGTAGATACAAATCACAAGGTGGGCCCACCGTTCGCGAGACCTCGCGGTCAACGACATGTCATCACACGCTCGATCCGATTGAGATCAATCACCATGGCGGCACCAAACGTCGTGGACCTGGAGGTGAACAGTGGCGGAAGGAGGCTGGTTATCACCTTGACTGTTTTCATATTCTTCGACTTCGTCTTCATTTGCACTCGATTCTATGCGCGCAGGATAAAGAAGAAGTATCTGGAGATCAACGACTGGGCGATCCTCGTCGGATTTGTGAGCTACGTGCACATGTTGCGAGGTCGATACTAATCATGGCAGATCTTCCTCCTTGCTACCTATGCTCTTCAAATCGTACAGGTCGTACATAACGGACTGGGGATGCCAGTCACTTGGATCGTTACCAATCTAGGCATTCCGCGAGTGCAGACCCTCTTCAAATGTACCTTCGCCTCCAACATACTGTGGAATGTATGCATCATGGCCATCAAGGTGTGTACGTGAGTGATGAATTGCTTAATCAAATCTAACCATCTTTTAGTTGTCAATACTGCACCTGTATCTGTCTTTGTTCAGCTCTGTTCGGACAATGAAACGGCTTGTTTTCGTCACGATGGTGCTGACAGTGATCACTCACACTGCTTTCATCATCGAAGTTTTGTCGCTTTGCCGGCCCCTCGCATACTTTTGGCATCAGGGTCTCACGGCGATGAAGGGCACATGTCCATCCGGAAAGCAAGGCCAAATAGCTAGATTCGTCCCCGGCCTCTTGAGCCTGCTTCTGGACATTGTGATTTTTGTGTGAGTCGCTCCTGCGTATACCCGAGTCGTCAGCTCACACTGGCAGCCTTCCCATCCCATTGCTATGGACGTTGCGAATGCCCACGACGAAGAAGATCGCTACGACCGCCGTATTCGGGGTCGGATTCGGGTACGTCACGTCTTCATGAGAAGCTTCGCAGACTTATGATTTTAGCATCGTCATTGTTGCCGCCGTTCGCCTTCGCTACATCTTCGAGGAAGACTCGACCATCGAGTTCGCCATAACCGGGGCCGTCGAACCCATGGTCGGCATAATGGTCTGCTGCACCCCCATGTTGCAACCCGTCATCTCCCATATCACTGGCGGCAGAATCTCACTCTGGGCTTCGCGTCGGAGCACGAAGAACCCATCTCTGTCAGCCCCGAGCTCGTGGCCACAGCACAGCCAGAAAAGCTACGCCAGTGGTGCGAAAGCAGGAAAGACGAGGACGCATGAAAGAATGGGGGACGAGGATGAGCTCATCGAAATGGATAAGCGGAGCGGGCCGCAGACCCCTGAGGATGGCGGGAATTGGATTAGCGTTGTAGAAGAAGGGGGGATTCGAATAACGAGGGACGTACTGGTGGATACGAGACCAAAGAGTAGCAAGGCAGACGGGCGCTGGAAATGAAGAGAAATAAAATATCTTTTGAATTAGCGGCATGGAGATTGGCGGGGCACATGCATGGAAATGATAGTGATATACCCAAGCAATGAATTTAGACCAAAGAAGAAACGAAAGTGGTCCATGGAGCTCCGCCAATGGATGGCGCTGAGTCTCTGAGACACGGCAACTGACACTACGAACATTAGTCCCCTTACATGCACACTGCATATCCTGGTAAAAAGTATGTAGCGCCTCAACATGGTGCACTAATTGGTGGATTACCTCTGCGACTAGTTTTCCTTGCCGTCTCACCTGCCGTTGAGCGTACACGTGACGACGCGGTCCAGCCTCACGCCAAGCCACCCACCCGCACCGCGTCGCCCCTCCCCTCCCAACCCACACATCAACACACTGCCCTCTACCCCCCAAACCTCGCCACCATGACCACCGTCGCGCCCACACCCCCACCCGACCATGCCCACGACCGCCCCCCTCTCCCACGATACCAATCCCGCCACACCTCCCTCCCCTACGACCCCTCCGACATCACCGCGCTCCTCGCCTCCATCGCCTCCAGCCAGACGCCCCCTTCGACCCCACGCCTCCCCTTCCTCCCCGCCGAACTCCTCATGCACATCCTCGAACACGTTCCCGCGGACCACATCCTGCCCTTCCGCCTCGTGTGTCGCGCGTTTTGCGACGTGGTGGATACGGCGGTCATGTATTCGTACCTGCAGCGTATTGAGCTGGTGGGATGGGTGGGGCCTGTGTTGTTTGCGCCGGGGCGCGTCGTGGATGTGAATGACCTGCAGTATCGGTTCGTGCGTGCTGGGTTTGGGGGACTGTTAGGAAGGGGAGGAGAAGAGGGGAGGTGGGCTGTGTTTCGCATGGATGATCGCTGGTTCGATTTGTCGAAGAAGAGAGCGGGGGAGTCGGATGCGTTTTTTGGGGATCCGTTGTTTGAGCGCGTGAGGAGGCATTTGCAGCCTAAGGAGGGGGAGGGGGTGGTGAGGGAGAGGGAGTTTGGGGTGTTGAGGTGGTGTGTGAAGGTTGGGGTGGTGGTGATGGATGTGGATGCGTATGGGTTGCAGGAGAAGGTGGAAGAGTATTTTCGGGTGTCGTTTAGGGATCGCACAATTACGGTGGATTGGAGGGAGTTGCTGAGAAGGCTGTTGAAGACGGAGCATACGGTCCGCCAAACGATGCGAAAGGTACGTCAAGGACCGTGATTCACCTCGTCCCTTGAGTCAAGTGCGAAAAAGTTTTTTCAGACGGATTTTCCTAGCGTCTGACAGCATCTAGAATCAGCAATCGCATTACACATTCGACCTGGAAGAGGATTGCCTTCGGGCTGTCAGACGAATGCGAATGCGGTCCCACCTCGACCTTCAACAGTCGCATGATCGTCGCTGCGACTGGGCCTTGGGAAAGCTCCGACCTCTTTTCGGAAGACGCCGGTACGACAAAGCCTCATTCCCCTGGGACCAACTTGAGCAAAACGAAGACGATGCCATGTCCATTTTAAAAGAGCTTCGACGAGAAGCAAGAATGTCCTTCAAAGAGCGAATGCATTTCGAAAGCCTGGTCAGAGATTGGCAGACGTACGTCGAAGAGCACGAGAGGATCGCCGCTTTGACTAGTCGCTGGGTGGACAATGTTTACCTTCCTCGGACCGCACCCAGCAGCCCGCCACCTTGGTACACGGAAGGAGTCTCGCTCAATTATCTGACATGGAGCGACGGTGAACGCAAGACGATTGAAGACCGAATCCGGCGCTGGAAATCTCAGAAAGGCACAATTGAACAATTAGAGGATCTTCTGGAAAGCTCAAATGTGGCATTAGAAGTGCCAGAGGACGCTTTCGACATCAGCATGAGTGACTTTTGAGAACGGGGGTTTCGGGCGAGCCGCTATCATCAGGAAAACTAATTCCCCTAATTCACCACTTGGCATCTATGCTGGGGTGCTGCGTGCTCTACACGAAGATGCGAAGCAGTGTTCAGTGCGGTTGGTTATCTTGGTCAGCAAGAGGCGTGCTGCATCTTCACTCGAGCATCAAAAGGCTCACCCTTGGTTTTCCGCCCTGTCATCGCCTTCCGTATCATCAAACACGGCCACCACAAGACGCGCCCAAGGCTATGCGCCATTTACTTGGCGCTTTTCTCAGCCGAAAGTTGATTCACGACTTATCATGAGTGTCTTCAGCGATATCGCGGGTCTGAAACTCCGCAGCGATGTTTTCCCTCCCGACACTCCGACGTCGCCTGCTCCGAGCACCCGCGACGAGATTGCGGGGACGCACGCAAGCCGACCTCTCAGGGTTCCCGCGTATGCTCGGCACCGTGACTTGGCCTTCTCTTCATAGTTAGTGTCGTGCATTCCGTGGTTTGTGGAGCGCAGCGATCCGCAGCTGTCATGCTTTAGCTCCACACGCCGTCCGGAAATGAACAACAGCCTAACGCACTTGTGCGTTTTCGATCTTAGAGGACATTCAATATCCGAAGCCAGATGCGATTTGATGTATATAAACATACCTGAATGCGCACGGCACGGTATGTATATTCTTTCAGCCAGTCTCTTGGTCCACTACATCACCCATCATTATGGCCCCAGCAACCCGCCGCCCCGTCCGCGTCGCCGGCGCGTCAGGCGGCTTCTCAGACCGCGTGCGCGCCATCGCGTCGCTGGCAAAGAACGAAGAAGTCGACGTCATCGTTGGGGACTGGCTGTCGGAACTGACGATGACGATGCATGGCACTGGCAAGATTCGCAACATGGAGCAGATGATGAAGGCGCGCACGCTCGAGGAGAAAGTCGACTACGCCATGTTCGCCGAGAACTTTCTCGACTGCTTCCTGCCGGCGGTGCCAGACTTGGCGCAGAAGGGCATCAAGTTAGCCGTCAATGCTGGGGCGTCGGATACGGAGATTCTGGCTCAGTTGGTGCAGAAAAAGGTCAAGGAGATGGGGTATGATCTCAAGATTGCTTGGATTGAGGGAGACGATGTTACGGGCGCGGTCAAGGGGATGATGAATAAAGGGGAAGGATTCCAGAGCTTGATGCATGGGAAGTCAGTCAAAGAATGGGGTCTTGATCCCGTCTGCGCGCAGTGCTATCTTGGGGGCATGGGAATTGCAAAGGCACTGACCGAGGGCGCGGATGTCGTCATCGCGGGCAGGGTGTCGGATGCCTCGCCCATTATCGGCGCCGCTGCGTAAGTCGCTGCACCTTTCGTGCTGTTGATGTGTACTGACGCATGCAGGTGGTGGCATGAATGGACCAACGACATGTTTGATGAACTCGCCGGCGCCCTCATCATCGGCCACCTCCTCGAATGCGCAGCTTACGTCTCCGGCGGCTATTCCTCTGACTTCCGGGACATCATGCGACAAGGGAAGCACCTCAATCTCGGATTCCCCATCTGCGCCATCGATTACAAGGGAGAAGGCGTCATGTACAAGGAGCGCGACACCGGCGGCGTCATGACGGTCAACAGCGTGACGTCCCAGCTGCTCTACGAGATCCAAGGCCCGCAGTACTACAACTGCGACGTCACTGCGCAAATCGAAGACATCAAGATTGAGCAGGTGGGTGAGGACCAGGTCAGAGTGTCCGGCGTCAAGGGCCTGCCTCCGCCGCCAACAACCAAGGTTGGCCTGACGGGTTTCGCGGGCTGGCAGGCCGAGTACCACGTCTACCTCTGCGGCCTGCACATTGAAGAAAAGTGCCGTTGGACCGAAGAGCAAATCAAGTACGAGCTCGGCGAAGAGACGCTCAAAAAGTTCACCACGCTCAAGTTCATGCAAAACGGCACCTCGCCGCTCGACGCACGCAACCAAGACGTCGCGACCGTCGACTTCCGCATCTTTGCGCAGAGCAAGGATCGAGAGCTACTTAATATGCGCAACCCCCAGGGCTTCTTCAGAGTTAGCATGGTCACGTTCCTCCAGAGCTGTCCCGGCGCGAGCCTAGGCAACGACATGCGGCAGGCGGAAGGGAAGCCGTATTACGAATACCATCCATCGCTGCTGCCGCAGAGCGCCGTGACGCAGCGCGTGCACTGTCTGTGGGACGAGCGCGTCTTCGACATGCCGCTCGCGCCCGAGTTCAGAGAGTACGAGAAGCGTCAGCCGAGCTACGAGACTGTTGGTCCGGTGCCGCTGACGCAGTTTGGAGAGACGGTGAGGGCGCCGTTGGGGAGTGTTGTGTTGGGCAGGTCGGGGGATAAGGGGAGTGATTGTAATGTTGGGTTCTTTGTCAGACATGATGACGAGTTTGAGTGGTTGCGGAGCTTCTTGACGATTGAGAAGGTCAAGGAGTTGTTGGGGCCCGAGGAATATGGGGGTGCGGGGGTGGGCGAGGAGAGGGGGAGGATCGATCGCTTTGAGATGGGTAATGTGCGCGCGGTGCACTTTTTGCTGCATGATCATCTTGATCGCGGATATGATGCGTGTAGTACGTACGATACGTTGGGGAAGAATTGTTGTGAGTATTTGAGGGCGAAGACGGTGGATCTTCCGATAAGGTTTGTTGAGAGGGGGGTGCTTTGAATTACGAACTTGTACAAGTAAAAAGGTGGTCAGGTGGCTTAAGATCGTGTGCCAGTTGCTGTATAAATGTTGATGGAAAACGCTGTCCAAAGACCACCGGTCGTTGTGGATATCGACCAATTGGGTGTTGGGATGGGATCCAGCGGACGATATTTGACTAATGCCAATTTGAGACTAGCGTGTCTAGTCTATTCCCGCCTCAACCTCCATCGACTCAATTGCCTCGCGTCAATAACAGCGCCTGGCCAATCACTGCCAGCTTCTTTCAGTAAATACTAGCTTCTTCCAGTCAATATTAGGTTCCTGCGAATCTGTTGCTCGCGCCTGGGGTCGAGTCGCGTCGGCTTGGGCCGCTCACGCTAGGGAAGTAGCCCTCTCAAAACACTGCTTCCCGCCTAAACTTCCTTACTTAGGGAGTTTAGTGATGGATTTTGGGTAATGGCCTTACCTAGTACAGCTTTATTAGGCACCCGTAGACCAGAATGCACCGCTTCTTCTGGGATGATGAGGCGATTGGAGCCAGGAATGTGTGCTGGCTGGTCCACTTCTGCTGCACATGTAGTCGCTTCGCCTTTCCCATTGAGGTTATCAATGGCACCCATGACGAGATGAGATCTATTGAAACCTTCAACAAAAGCTTATTAGTATTATCGAATGCTATAAACTACGGGTCGCATGTTTTCCAGCAGACCTCGCTCTTAGGTACGGACTGCCGTCAACCCCCCAACACCTTGGTGAGAATGGGTCGACGCAGCCCGTCGTCTTTTAAAACCCTCGTGTTAGCATCTTTTCCACTGATTTTCTGCGTATTTTTGCAATAGGTGGCTATCATGGACTTCCAATTCTCATCCGCCATGGACAGGCACCTCAACTACAGCCTTCGACCGCCAGGTGCTTCTCGTCACTTTCTTCCGCGATACACCAAGTTCTTTACCGTCTTCGTATCCTTCCTCGTGTTCACCAATTTTACCTTTGCCGCCGAGAACGTTGTTCGACCGACCCATGAGCGATACCTCACGGGCGCCGAATCCGACCATGCTTGGGAGGATGACTTCAGTGCTGCTGGCCATAGTGGTTCGTTTGCCCGGGATGAGAACGACAGCCCGCCACCCCCTGGACCGCAGAGCTCCGAAGAAATCAAACACCTCGACAAGATTGCCCGCTCGGTCGCACGTGAGCTCTTCTTCCAGGATACCGAATCCAATTTCCACGAGTCCAAGTGGCAAGATTTCTTCACCGAATGGAGCAATGAGTCGAGGCCGCGTTGGAATAAAATGTCTGCGCAGCATGCCGCTTTGACGCCGATCGAATTCTTCGCCTACGATACACTCGGCCAAGCAGGCATGACATGCACGCTCAAGGACGACCTCGGTTGCCGAAACATACCCACGGCCATGTCTGTTCGACGAAAGTATCGCGATCAACGACACCGCGCGCGCCAGATCATCTACGTTCTGGAATCCTTCCGCAGGATGTACGCCGACACAATCATGTTCCGCACCGCTCTCACCGAAGCACAGTTCCAGCTTCGTGAACTCTGCGCCGACTTTGCAGCGACCTTTTTCCACAAAGAGGTCAAGTCGCACAAGCAAATGTGTCCCGGCGGTCTTATCAGCACAATTATAACGGCCATCGTCATTGCCGTCCTCGCCATCGTTACCCTTGGGCAGGCCCTTTGGGGACTTGCGGGAGTAGCAGCAGAAGCCGCCGCGGAAGGTTTCATGGAAGGTATTGCCATGGCCAGTGAGCTGGCTGGTGAAGGCGTGTCCATTGCTGCTGAAGGCGCGGCCGTGACTGGCGAAGCTGCGGCCGCGGTTGGTGAAGTTGCGGCCGTGGTTGGCGAAGCTGCGACCAAAGGTACGACCATAATTGGCGAAGCTGTGGCCGCGGCTGGCGAAGGTGCGGGTGAAAATGCCATGGCTAGCAGCCAACTTGGATTATCGTCTTCTTCTTCCATCGTAGACACGGCTGGTGCTTCTGGCGCTAGTAGTTCCGGCTCTAGCGCCCTAAGTTTAGGAGGGTCGTCTAGCTCGTCTGGCTCCCTAAGTTTAGGAGGGTCGTCGCTCGCCTCCGAGTCGTCAGTCGATCTCTTCGAAGCCATCAATGCATTGCCAGAAATCAGATGGGGGTCATTCGTCGTTGCCGACAACGCTGAGTCGATTCTTGGGGGAGCAGGTTTGTCTGTGGGAAATGAGGTCACCACAGGTCTTGTTACTGGTCCTGGAATAACTTGGGAGACTCTCACGGAGCAAGCTCAACAACTGATTCCTTGGCTTGTGCAGAAGCTTACCGGATTTGGATTGCAGCCCAATACTTATGTGATGGAGCAGGCAGTCGACACAGCCTTGACCACGACAATAAATTTGAATCCTGTCGAGGGGAGCTTGCAAGCTCTGGGATCCATGACTTCATATAAAATGGTCTTTGAGGGTGGCACGATGATCGTTGGTGGACACGGCACCATTCCTCCAATGTCTCCTATCGCTGTCGCCGAAGTAGCAGCAAACGTCGCACCCAACGTCGCACCCAATCTCGTCACTGTCGCCGAAGGAGCAGGAGGAGCAGCAGCAGTCGTCGCAGCAGTAACCCCCGGATCTGCTGAATCGATAGCAAGCGCTAGAACCGCCTCCGACAGAAGATCCAGCATTAGTGACCTCTTCTTAGGGGCCACCGTCAGTCCCCTGATTAAGCCAGGTTCCGTTTCTTGGGCGGCCCCTCTTGTGACCCGAATAGAATCCAGCCTCAACTCCATCAGCTCAACAATCGCTCCCAGCGTCGCTTCAACCATGGGCCTTAGACCTCATTGGCGGCAAATGTCAGAAGTTCTCTTGGCCGGACTGATGACTGGGACCATTGTGTCAGTAATGGACGTGGATATGTTGAAGCATGCCAGAACTCCCTCGCCGGGGTCTCCGGGTGATATCATAGGATCAAATGGCACGTTGAATGAGAATCATGAAGACGCGGGTGAGCCACCGCTGTTGCTGCCCAAGCAGTCTCTTTCGAATCTCGTTTTGATCGACATTATCGATGTGTTTGGATCGGTCCCAGGGATGAGTTTTCTTAACACCCAGCTTGAGCAATTGGACAGGGTGCACGGATCATTGAGATTTCGAAATATAATTGGAACGTGGGAAAACAATCTACCGGTCCCTGGCACACTGCCTCCAGGGACAGATTACGCGACTCCATCGGAATTCCTCGATTCACCCGGCGAGCAACCCAGATGGCACATAAGACAGATTGAAAACCCGCAGACTGCGGACGACGCCTTGCCATATGCTGATGAGTACGACAGGGCAACTATGTTTTTGACATCACTCCAAGACGCTACCGTCGTTTACGGGGAAGACGTTACTGGGCCGAGCACAGCCGCGATCTATATGAGTCCGCACCAAAACCCGGTAGGCATTTCCCTTCGATCAACTCAATCTATTTCAAGGACAGGGCGTCCTCGATATGTCGGGCGCCTCATCACGCCACGAATGCCAGTCAGACCACCGCCACCACCAGAGCGGATTGTGCCAGGCAACACCGTGCCAGTTGTACCAGACAGACCCACGCCAATTGTGCCAGTCAGACCTAAGCCGATTATACCGGACGGACCCAAACCAATTATACCAGACAAACATGAGCCCATTCTACCGCAGCCTCCGAGGCCGATTATACGAGAGCAAAAGAGGTCGTTTGTACCGGAAACGCCGGAGAGACCAGCGAACCCAGCCCCGTCGAAGAGACCTCTGGTGTCGCCGCCACAAGGCATACGACCAAGGCCGAACAAGCTCACACCCTCACAGCCCAACATCCCAGATACGCATTCTCTCGACACTTCAGAGGCCGAGTCTGGCTCGTCCTGGGTGGAGACTGTAGTGACCCCGATTCTTCCACGGGTTCCCACAAAAAGAACATCACGGAACAATCATATGGTTCTACGCCTTGCCTCCCCAGAAATTCCACGCAAAGATCCCCAATCTGAGGAGACCGAATCCGATCCTGGATCTAGCCTACTTAGCTTATGGAGTTTGTGGGAAGCCGATACCTCCACGAGTAACCTCGATGCATATCCTGTCATAGCGCTCTTCGGACAAACCGAGTCTTTTCCACTTGAAGATCAGAGCAGAAAAAATGTTGACTCTGCAGGCCATGCACAGGCAGGTGCTCGTATCTCCTACTGGCAAACCGTGAGAGAGGATCATGTAGTCTCTCTGGCCCCGGTCGCATTCGTGGCAGGCACGAGTAACGGAAAACCAACCTCACTCATACCACTTGGAGAATGCAATGCATGGAGTTGGAAGAGTGAATTGTGGAATTCAACTTGTCTGGATGAAGTTATGGCAGGCGCGAACTTGACTGCTTCTACATGGGCGGAACAGGCTCCCCGCGACAAAGATACGATGCCACTGCCTCCGCTGCCTCCGCAGCCAGTCGATTCTTCGACCACATCTGAGGCCAGAAATAAAAACAGAGGTAACAACACTGAGTGGGCGTGGCGCAAAATTCCGCTGTTCGCTGTCAAGTCTGCAGCCGATCACAAGCACACGAAAGCCTTCCCCAGCGTCCTGAGCAACACGACAGAAGGGCTTACCCCCCTTTTCACGTATCTGAACGGAACCATCATGGACTTTGTTGATGTTGCACATTTGGTCAAGTTCTGGGGTCACCGCATCGCCAATTATACTACCAGTTTCCGCTTGAGCGAAGAGGAATTCTACGATGAAGATGACAGCTTCGCTGCCCATAATAAGCTGCATGAATTGGATCCTAACTTTTACATCGATACGCAGACCAAGTATACCTCTTGGAGCGACGCATTGGGACACATGGAATTTGAAGGTACGTCGATCTTAGAGCGCCAGCTTGGAGTCATTACGAAACTAGCCCCTCACCCACCACTTGCCTCTTGTCTAAAGTTGATTCATACTTTACGGATAATCTCGCCAACAATCCTTGTTCATCAGGCCTAAAGCAGGAAAATCATCTTGATAATACCAAGCCGGCGCTGCAATACCGTTACGTCCAGTCAAAACACTTGACTCCATCAAACGCCAGCGTTTTGTCCTTGCAGGAAGAACAGAGGCTTTCCAAACGGGGGATCAAGCCTCATAAAAATGCCCGCGACCTCGCCAAGCACGACGTCTACGGTGCTCTTAGAAGAATGCAAGCATTTGGGCTCATGGAACGGAGCGTGGGTAAGAAACGTTCTGACAGCAACAACGAATGGAAGATGCAGCAGATGGATGATATTTTCACAGTAGACGTACGTGATCTGTCCGCGCATTCGACTCCGCTAATTGTACAGCTCAACAGGTCTCGAAAACCTATTTCAAAAATTGGATCAAGGACGAGAAGTGCGGCAAGGACGGATATATTAACAACCAGGCCGACAATCAATGGAGTTGTGCCGACCTGCTCCACAAGGTCACAAGAGGAATCTTGGACAAAATGGAAGGCAAAATCAGGGAACCTCACAAAGAGCGTGATCCCAGACTGCTCGCACAACTCATACACGACATGTACTCGACATACTGGAACTTTATAGCCTTCAGGACGTGGGAAAATTATCCCGGTGCGCTAAAGGAAAAGCTCTATACTAACATGAAGCACAGCCTGGTTTCCAAAGCCTACCAAGACCAGCAGTGCCTTCTCAAGTGTACAAGAAAGCAAGATGGCCGTCAAGGGGTCTACCATCCACCATCCAGCTCGGTTGATTGTCTTGCCGGCTGCTTCGATCCATTAGACAGGGACTTTGAGCGGCTGTATGGATTCCCGAAAGCAGAGCGGCCACCATGGAATATCACTGAACGACGCATCGCGGAAGTTTCGTAAGCCTCCCACTTTCTCTGCCTCCACCAACATCAAATCTGCCTATCCCGATCGAACGCCAAGCTCACGAGCGTGTCTCGCCGTATTCTCTCGCTAAGACATTCCAGATACGCATCCTACCTCCGCCGCGACCCCAACGTCTGGCGCCCCGGCGACTTCCACCTCACCCCCTACGGCAACAACGTCAAAGACCTCTCCCCCATCCTTACCGTCTGCAGCTCCGACGAAATCACCTTGAGTGGTTTCCCTTGCACATGCGGCGACAAATACGGCTCGGAATCGCGCGTCTTTTTTGAGACCTCGCCTTGGTTCGGCACCCACGAAGTCGGCAAGACCATCCACGAATGCCGCGGCAACCTGAGGCACCTCGTGAACAGCAGCCCGGGCGCGTATCTCATCAACATGTGCCACATCGTGTACAGCGCGGTCGCACCCGACGGCACGCACTCGGCGCAAGAGCAAAAGGACGGGTTTCACTGGGGGGAGAACAAGGAGATGTGCGAGAAGGTGGTGAAGTTTTGGCGGGACCATCGGAAAGGCTACTCGGATGCGATGATGAACAAGAAAATTTGCATGATTTGGGACCGAAGGGCGAAGGATAAACATAGGGATATTCATAGCTCGAAAAAGGAGGAATGGAGTCATATCAATCACGATCTGAGGCATGGGGGTTGTAGCCCTTGGTATAAAAGCTGGGACCATAGCTGCAAGAAGGGGAAGAATTCGCATGGGTGCGATTATCCGGACGGGTATTGAGGGATGGAGATCAAGAAATATTGGGACTCATGTGAAAACCGCTTCGGAGAAGAGAACAAGGTGTAGAGAACAGGGTGTGTAGCACCTGCACTTGGCGCTCTAAGTGGTGTAGGAGGTGTTGAACGAATGTTTCCATACTAGATTGCGAACTCCATATGCAACTTCTGTGTGTTTTGTACAATTAATCAATCACTTGCAATCCATTTCGTATAGCTGACTGAACGTTGAGAGTGTCACGTGCGACCTGACATGTGCATATCGATAGGTACCATCTCAAAGCAGTTTAGCGCGCACCACGATGCTGTTCTACTCTTCGTGCCCCTTGACCCAATATTGCCTTTCCACAAAACATTCATCTGACTCCAGAGTCTGATATTAGAAGCATTTTCTTGGTCTTGCGTCTATGGCCACCGATCAGCGCTGAGGCTTGAGGTTGGGATCACGTGGAGGTGCGGCTGAGTCGTTCTTGCCGCCTAGCTCAGCCTCGTCACAGCCTGACATTCTTTGCTCTCCCGGCTGGTGCACCGTTCGATTCTCATCTATCATCCATTGCTTGAAGTTTCATGATCTTGAGAAGAGCACCTTGAAGAGGAGCGCCATTGGAATAGCACACGTGGGCCGTGGGGAGCATGTGAGAAGAGCATCGTCATAGCTGTCAGGTAGTAGCGGTGAGGAATGAGGAACTGCGTTGATTGTAGGAGGCAGGCTCCGAGGGCGTCTATATATACGGCCTGAGATGACTAGGAGCTAACGAATGCATGCTTACGCTATACAGGGCAACACACCCCCTCAGCGTACACGGTACGTGAACGCTGAATGAAGCCTCTATCTCTCAAACAAATCCAAAAGTTAACAATTTAGATCAACATCCATCCAGTCTTACTTAACAATTTCATCCTTTAGCATCTCGCTGACATCGACAAGACCTAATTGGCGTATGAACTGCTCATGCCTCTGTCGTGGGAGTACCTTTGTCAACCCATCAGCTGGCATCTGAGCTGTC